>JAQGBR010000949.1:0-10320 GCA_034698525.1 Achipteria nitens | reverse complement strand
AATAAATTGATTATCAATTTGTTATCTTTTAATGAATAGGAAAATATTCAGACATTAACTAATGGTTTGTTTGCCATAAAAGTATAGAAAGTCAGACAAAAACCTGAGAAACAGTCATTCATTTCTCACATTTGAATTGAAATAATCTTTTTATTATAAAATCGAAAAATATTTAACGAATTTCTTTGTTAAACACTTTAATTCACTTTTCTATTCAAATCGATTGAATTAAAAGTCATTCATTTATTTTTAAACACAAATACAATAATAATAATAATAATATTTAGTAAAAACTACTGAATTCATTGGTTCGAAACCAAAGATAAAAAACTGATAGCTTTCCATAAATTTATTTTTCAAGTGATTAAATATTTATCGTATGGAAAGTTTTAATACAGTGTAGTTTACAATGTATTTAAATAGAGGGATGTGCCAAAAAAATAGAGTCCAGCTTTGCTCTACCCTCTCAACAAAATGAAAGAGAATCACATGAGGAACTACATCTATAAGGAAACACTTTAAATCATGTGCTAAACATTTTACAAAACAATTAATATTTGACATTCTATACTTTAAAAAGTAGGTTGTTAATTTTTCACCCCTTGCACATCCTCTACACGTTTGAATTCAAATGTATTAAACAAATTATTTTATCGCAAAATTCCAGCTTTTTGTTAGTCAAGTGTTTTTCTCAATAGATTTTTATCAGTTAAATATTCCGAAAATATTAAATAATTGTACTTTAAATCAGACCATAAAATATCACTTTATTATACAGTTTTTTAATTGAAAATTTTCATTCAATTAGAGCCACATTTGTTATTATAACAAATTTTTTTGTTCATTGCATTGTAAACATGTTTTTAAAAAGCACTATCATATTTTTTAATATAGTTTGTTGTTTTAGAAACCTATCCCTTTTATAATTTTAAAATCTTGTGTTTCAGACACACAAACTATTTGGCAATAAATATAAATTACATTTAATTTTCTCTGTTCTGCACTAAACTGAATGGCAATTAGCTCTGAGCTCTGAATTCAATTTAATTGCCTGAATATTCCACATAACTCTGCGACCGAATTCTGGGCAAAAACTATATTATTATTATATACACTCTTTTTTTGTGTTAAAAAACTTGAAAATTTTCTATAATTTCATATTAATATTAATGAGTCGCAATTTTTTCTCGGTTGTTATTTTTTAAAAAAGGTTCAGGAAAACAAATTATTTGTTGTAGGATTTTTGTTTATTTTTATATTTTGTACGCATAGTTTATGATAGTTTACTTTTTTCTTATTGTTTTTCTCGTATTTACCTTTTCTCTCATATTATATTAAATAATAGTAAGGAATATTCCGCACAATTATT
Source organism: Achipteria nitens (assembly GCA_034698525.1). Lineage (NCBI taxonomy): Eukaryota > Metazoa > Arthropoda > Arachnida > Sarcoptiformes > Achipteriidae > Achipteria > Achipteria nitens. The sequence goes on along the minus strand of JAQGBR010000949.1, from coordinate 8,951 downwards.
TTTATACTTTAATTTTCAAATACATTATATATAAATTTGTTTTAATCTAAATTTGATGAAACTTTTTTCAAACCTACACTTCACTCGAAATTTTTCGTTAGAATGAAAAAATAACTATTCATTGATTAGCAAAAGAGTAATTAATTTGCTTTCAGTTGAGATAAGGCTCGCATTCATTAAAAACTGATTTTTGATTTACAAAGAGCTCGACTTATATTGTGTTTAATGTATAAAACTTTTTTTTAAAGGATGAGAGAGAGAGAGAGAGAGAGAGAGAGAGAGAGAGGACTTGATTTTCAATTTCGAGTAGACATCACTCAACTCGAAAATCGATCATTAATTAGAAATTAAAAAATGAGCAAAAAATTTGAGTTTCGATAGAAAAATGTTGTTTAATAAATGATTGTTCAGTAATTAAGTTTCAAAACAGAGGGACTGACGACGAATTCTTCTCTTATTTCTTTTTTAGGGAATCTAATTATTTTGTTTTAATATTACTTTTTTTTGATTAATTTTTTTCTCCAAAAATTTTATTAAATTTTTCTGGTCTGTCAAAAATGAACATACAATTTTTTAACTTCAATCTTGTTCACTTGTTATTATCAGTTTTAATTACTCAACCGAATTACCTATTATTTGATTTTATTTTTGAAAATCAAATTTTTTACGTCTAATTGAAAATAAGTATAAAAATTATAATTAGTTTTTCTTTAACCAGAGGTTTGAGTCATTAATTTTGTTTGAGGTTCCGATAGTAACAACATATTTGTCAAAACTCCCCAAATATTGAATTTAATCTATCATTAGTTGAGTGTATTTTTTCAAGAAAATGAGAGCCAGAAATATATATCAAGTATTCTGAAAACGTATTCTCATTTGATTTTTCATTTCTTCTAAAATAAGATGTTTTCACTTTACATCTGATAAACGGTTTTTCAAAAAAAGGCAGTCAATCATTGAAATTAAACTTTCATTTTTCAATTTAAATTTAATAACCAAAAAGTGTAGTGTAAATAATAAATTAGGACAAAACTGTACTTTTTTGATGGTTCCGTTATTCTCATGACATTTGACAACAAGGAATATAATGTGAATGTATTGAAAAATTATATCCAAATTGTTATAATTACTTCTCAATAAATTATTAATTTGTTGTATATTCTTATCATAATTCCGGCGACGCATCCGCTTAAAAGCCTTATTGATTATGAGTTACTTTTGTTGTTATAATATTTTTTTCTCAAATTTCTTTTCTAACCGTTTTTAATTGGATATTATAATGAGGCCATGCCTTCCATAAAAATAAAAATTAACAAAAAATTCTATTTCCAATTTTTTCAATCTCTCTCTCTCTCTCTCTCTCTCTTTCTCTCTCTCTCTCTCTTTCTCTTCCTCCCTCTCCTTGTTTGCCCTTTGATTTTTGTAAAGAACCAATTTTTTTAATTTCCAGAATATGAACAAAATTTAATATAATTAATATGCGTTCAAAAATTCTGAGTTTATTGTTCTTTAATAACAGCCAATAAATAATGAAAAAAATCATATCAGGTCTGAACAGAACAATGAGTTTTTTCTGTAAAATTTTAATAGAGTCTCAAAAATCTGATGATAGAGTCAGTCATAATGTTTTCGATAACATTTTCTGTTTTAATCCTCTCTTTATTATTACAAAAAAGTATGAAAACCCTTTTTTCATCGAAAAAAAAGTTTGCAAATGAATGCTTGTATTGAATGAATTACTGAAAATAGTGAATAGAATTGTGTAAAATAGTGTATTTCTATACACTTAAGGGTGGTTTTCGGTGATTATTACCCAAACAGATAATGAAGGCTTTAATAGAAAGTCACAAATAATTACTATTATTTACTACTGTTTAACACTATTCGAAAGCCAATCATAAGTTACATAATATGAACAGACATACATTTATAGTCACTATCTTTAGTCTGTGCCCAAATGCTTACAACATGTGCTTGAATTTACACAACATATCACATCTCTGGTCATTGCATTCAATGTTTCGGTTTAAGTTTAGAGTCATTCACATTGAAATAAAACAGTTTTTGAAGACTTTTGACAACAACTTAAAAAAGGATTTTAAATGTTTATCGAAAGGCAACACATTATGTATGTGTGTGTGAATCGGCTTTTGATTTCTCTAAACTCGTTTATGAATTTTGTTGTTTCTTTTGAGTCATTTGTTGTATAATTTAATATTCAAAATCTTAATTCAATGATAAACTTGTTTGATATCGATATCAACAGATGATTATCGACTGAATTATATGTCAAATGAGTCATAATTTTAACAACACTTTAAATAAATGTATTAAAAAACAGGATGTTCTGAATTAACTTTTAAACTAAACACACATTTCTATTGCATTGCGTTTTTCAAGTATTCAAATGAATCATTAATAAAGATGTTTAATACTCCTCTTAATAAGTTTGATAAGACATTTCAAGATAAGAAAATTATATATTAATGTTTCTTTCAATTTCAAACTCAAAGACAAATCAAATGCAATTGAATTTCATAGGAAATGAATTTATATTTCTTTCTCAATAGTCAGTGATATATAAAAATGTTGTTATTCTCTAAAATGTTTTTAAATAAAATTCAATTTGTTTGCCAAACAATTATTTCATAATTAAATGATTAAAATTCAATATTTGACAAAATTTTCAATTATAGAGAATTACAAAGCATTTTATGATTGAATGAAAAATGAATTTTCAAATGAATTATGAAGAAAAATGAGTAAAAATAATTTTCTATAAATTTATGATTTCTTATTTTTGCATGTTTTTTGGAAAATAACTGAAATTAGAAAAAAATATTATCATTTAATTTATGATTTTTTTTATCGTCTCTCTATTGACGCCATTCGTCAGTATATTTCACTGGAAAACAATCTTAAAAATCCAGAATGAAATCAATCGACAAAATAAAATAGGACTCAATTCTATTGTCAAATGAATTTTAAGTCTTTTCTTATCATTCAATTCACTTGCGATTAGTTTTTTAGATTTGAAAATATTTTTCAACTGATTTTGATTTCCAACAAACAAATGACTAATTGTTTTGCTTATCATTGAATTTAATGCTTTTTTTAAAAAATATTATATTTTATGATTTAAAGTATATGTAAAATAAGCATTAAATTGCAAGATTAATTGTAAAATTCTATGAAAGATGAAATAGTTTTTAAACAGAATTTTAACATTTTTTCTCTCTCTCCTAGGATTTCCGAATTGCAATACTTAAAAGTTTTTATTTTGAAAAAGCATTTGTTGGCCAAAAATTTAATAACAATTATTACACGAAAACATATTTTTATATTTTTTAAGATTTAGAAACAAAAAGTTTTAGACTAACCTCACAAAAAAGTCGTGTTCTGGAATGTGTCTTAAAGTTGTGATACAATTTAAATGTTTGTTTGTTGTGAAGCACTGGAATAAGAGTTGTTTCACAGTTTGTAAGTCAAAAGTTGATTCTTTGAAGACTAGCAAAGTTTAGGGTTCGGAGGCTTCCACTCAAAGAACTTTTGCTTCTAATGATAAAAGTTTTTATGGAATAAGTATTTGAAAAGTTTTCTTCTCTTCGTTTTCCGAATCAAATACACAGTTATTATCGGATAAAACGTTATAAGAAGTGATTGTAATGAATGATAATATGTTTGAAAGAGAAAACACAATATTTGTATTTGAAGTTAATATACAATTTGATCGCTCACTCCAGCAGTTGAAGCACTGAAATGTCAAATAAGGTTTGACTCGGTTTCTGTCATTTCTGTTCAAAAGAAAAAATTGAAACAACAGTGAGTTTAGTGTTGAATGTGTTTCTGTTCAGAGAGAGTGAGTGGGGGAGAGAGGGATAGGCGATAGAGTAGAAAGAAGGAGAGGCAGAGCACAGACACAAAATCAATTACGCAGTTCAATTAGAAAATGTTTATAACTGCTCGGATAGACCGGTAAAACCAAAACTCGTCTCTAATAACTAAATTCATTTCATTTTATTTCATTCGATTAATATTTTCATTTATTATTCTTATTATTATTTGAAAATTTTTAATCTGAATTTGCAATTTCATCACAACTACCACTACTATTAATACACTGTTCTCCGCGTCTTCACTTATGTGTGTTGATAAGCCTCTGTACCACCGATGATGAGGCAAAATATTGGGTAATATATTTAAACTCTATATTATTAAAAAGCATACAAACGTTTTTCAATCGATTTGTATTTTTTAAAACTAAATAACAAATAATACATATATTTATGTATATATTAAGAGCTTTTAAAACAATAATAATAATAATCAAAACAAAAGTAAAGAGTAAAAACTCGTCACTCGTTTCTCTGGCGATAGTATATGTGTTTCACAGATATTTGTCTCTTGTTTTTAAAAAGAATATTTTCTCTGAATGTTTACTCGTTTATGAGCTCTGATTAACTAAAACTTATTTGAGTTTTAGAATATATTTATGATTAGAGATATGTTCACTATTTAAACAAAAAAGAATTTTTCATATTTCAAGAGAAATTCAAATACATATTTTTCTAAATGTACTCGAGTACTGAGTCCGTCCTCCAGTAAAGTTAACAGTCGTTATCACACAATGTAATACATTAGAGCTCTGGTAACAAACAGTTTTAGTGATAATTTTGAAACTTTGAAATGCAATCGAGAGCTTTTAGATTCGAGATAAAAAGTTTTAGTTTCATTTACTCAATGCGTTTAAATTTGTAGCCAAAATGTATGTGTAATTCAAATAAAATTTATTTTTTCATATATTTTCTAAATTAGTAACTTTGTGTGCGCTCAACACTAAACAACTTTATATTTATTCCGTTTATTGACTAAATCTATAAGTTTTTTATCCCAAATACTATGCAAACCAGAGATAAAATTAAAGCTTTTTTGTGATAACTGATGAAAAACCCCAATAAAAACTTATTCGTTGTGTAAAATATTTTAGGCTTCGATTTGAGGACCACTTAAACTTTATTTTGATAATATTTTCAAGTGATTTGATTAGAGTTTTTCAGAGTTTGTTACGAATAATTTTACCCCTAAAATATTGCGCCCAAAAAATATGTATTTGACTTTCAAATCCTGGTTATTATATCTTACTTTTCATTATCTCCCAAAGAGTTATTTCATTTCCTATTTCTTTAAAGTATATAAAAATGAAAGTTTTATTATTTAAAGAAATGTCTTTTTTTGTTGAGAAATCAAATTTAAAATAAGACTCAATAAGACTCTCCTTTTCGTGCTTTCATGTGATCTAATTTTTATAATATTTACAGACTATTACTGTATTGTAAATCATTTTAAATTCATATTTTTCACTACAATTGTGTTTCTTATCTCTAAAAACTATTTAAGAGTTTTATATGAAATCATTTGATATCTGTATAGAGCTCTACATTTTTTATAGTTAATAATTCATCGAAGGCTGTGCTTAAGTTTTATTAGTTTTTATCGCTTTTTTAATATTTAAAATTCTAATTTTTGCTAAAATTTTTTTCTTTCTCTAATCTTTCCAAACATTTTTTGACGACAGATTCGCACACAATGTTTGCATTTGTGAATAAAAAACGATTTTTTGATTCGACAGCAAATAAAATATAAGTGAATTTTTGAATAAATAGTATTTAAAAAAAAGCTTTTCATAAATAAGGTTTTTCAATGATTTTTTAAAGATTAGGCTCTAATGCTTCACTCAAAAGGAGTGTCTGTTTTCCAATCCATTGCGTTTTTTAACTCTAAGAATAAAGCATTTCTTTCATATATCTGTAACTTTTCATTTTTGACTTTTTATTTCTTGATTTGAATGTTTAAAAAGAATTTTTTGCTGTCTTTCAATTCAAATGGTTTGCACAAAAAAATCAATGATTTTTCATATTTCAATGACTTCACTGAATAAATATTTAATAGACTTATCATATTTTATGAGATATTAAGTTCTAAAGTGTTTTTTAAATTTTATTATAAATGAAACTCTCTTTCAATTATTACTTCAAAACATTTCATAACTTAAATATAGAGTTGTTTTAAAAACTTTGCCTATGATTTAACTCAAAGCTTATTGACTCGAATTTATTATTATATTCTTTTAACTGATTATATAATTTCAAAACTCTTTATATTCTTATTATATGTTTTTTAAAAAACAGTTATTTCTCTTCTAATTGAATATAATTTATTGAATTATATAATAAGTTAGTGGCGTTTATAAGTACTAAACAAAACGTAATGTAATGTCCAAATAGGCTTACCTTAATCTGATGCTGAGGGCAGAGAATAAATTTGAATTAGAGTTAGACGTTGTTTACAAAACTTGTATTTTTAGTCAAATAATAACCACTAGTTTTTGCTGAAAATTCAATAATTGTTTTTCACGCCTTCGTTGGTCTGATTGAGAAGATTAAGCAATTACTGAATTACTGACAGATTTCAATGAATACAATTGTCGACTGGAGTGCAGTTCACAGCAATTGTTCTGAATTGCAATCCCGAGTCTCGGTTGACAAACAATAGCTTTTTCTCTTCTCAGCAATAAGTTATGAACGCACCGGTCATTCGACTCAATTGCTTGCTCTCAATCAGCACTCAAATAGTATCGAACTCTAGTTTTTGAACTAATTTGTGCCTAAAGTGGACACAAACTATTAAAACAGTTCTATGTTTTGAATTTTGTGCAAAACAGTCACTATTTTTATATATAGTATGTAATTGTTTTGATTGCGACCATTGAGACCATGCGTGGCATTAGATGTCAGAACGACAAACTCCTAACTGACAACCTCTTGATTGTGGTTCACCGCTGCTGTCTGGCTGTCCGTTCAGCACAACACCAACACATGCTTTCGCCAAATACTATTAAACACAATTACTGATTACTCTTTTCAATGAAAAGTTTTAAAAACAATAATAACAACAAAAAAGTATTTAGAGTTTTGGCTAAAATTATTCTTCACAGAGAAGTGAGAGTCGAGTGATTCGGAAGCATTGAAAGCAATCAAAAGTTTTTGGTATCGTTTAAATTGAGATAAATAGACAGTTAAACGTCCGAAACGCACGATTTGACTGCTATTTAACGTTTAGTTTTTCAAGTTTTGGCGTTCACTCGACTATAGTTTTCTTTAAAACTCTTGTTCAGTAATGTTTGTAAGCCAGTGCTGAGCACTCACTCGTCAGCATCAGTACTGTTAAACAAGTCTTAGAGTAGAGTAGAGTTGCATTACTATAATGTGATAAATGTATTCATTCCACAAGTAGTGCAGCTTTTTTTCAATGAGTGATTCTCACGTTAGAAACCATAAGAGAGAACACCTTTAAGTAAACAGATCTGAAGAGATCTAATAAAAGTTATGGTAAGTATTGCACGACTTGACACACAAAAAGGTGTGCGAAAACTGTTTGTTTGGATGAATTACTTAATGAAAAGTAATGAGTTTTGCGATTATTATCCGCAAAACCGCACCAAACAATCGAACAGTGATTTTAAAGTTAAGGTTTTTATAGTTGAGGTGATGGCGAATGAATGCGCTCTCATATAAGATCGTTGCACGAGTCGGAGCTTAATTAAAAATGCTCAGCTCTGGTGCTGTGCTATCCATAGCGCAGCACTGGTAGATACGTTTATTTTTATATACGCTATACTGATATACAGCTGCAATTAGAGTCTAGGAAATTATTGGTTGTGTATTAAATTTGATTCAAGAGAGGAGAGTGACTGAGAGAGACTCAGAGAGACTGTCGAACGACTGGTGAGAGAGAGCCAGAGAGCGACTCTTAAAATATTAATTTTGTCGGAGCAACGCTAAATTTAATTAGATCCTCTTTAGCAATAACAACGAGAAGGCACAAGGCAGGAAAGGGGATGACACCACTCATTGCCCACCACTTTTTTAAAACTTCTAATTACTTTCTCTCTAATATTATAGCCAACTATACAGTGCTATACAGTATTCTACTCTTGTTTGGCACAGTTTATATGTGCTATGCTTAGTACTGGGCGCAGCTCTGCTCCACAATCTCTCTCTCTCTCTCTCTCTCTCTCTCTCTCTCTCTCTCCACATATATCTATAGTAGACATATATATTTCTATATGAGTGGTGAGAGAGAGAGAGAGAGAGAGAGTCGAAAGAGTAAGGAAAATGAATCAGAAGAAAATAAAGCCTCTGTGTATATGAGTGGTGTGTGAGCTGAACCCTTCGCTATCTTATGGAGTAGTATTTGGTATATATGTTGAAAAATTTGTAGCTAAACCGTGGCTTCAAAATTTAATTAAGACCTTCATTTTCCTAAGGCGGCATAGAATTAAGAATTCTTGTTTTTATATTAAATGCGAAATGCCTTTACACTAGCACTGCATCGCTTGGGCTCACTATCAGCCAAGCGAGAGCTACAGCTCAGCTCCAATTTCTAATTTGCATTTTAATCAAATACTAATTTACATTTTAATCAAAATGAGAGGATAGCGAATGAAAACGAAGAGCTCTTCTTTCCCTCCTTAACACCGCTTCTGCTTTTCTACAAAAATTAAAACTTTTCATATATTAGTATTAGTGGTATTACAGACGTGTTTTGTCTGTAGTGTCGAACCTCTAAAAACCATACCCTATACTAGAGAACAATTTTTCAATAAATTTTTTTGCTTTAAATTTATTTTATCAATCATTTTGTTATTATTATGTATTACTTTTATTTATATTATATTAATATAATAGTGATAATAGTTATTACAGCATTATTGCAAAGCCAAGGGTTTTGCCCGGAGCTATCAATACACAAAAATAAGTTCTCTCTTATTCTCTCTTTTGGTTGTTTTTAATGAAAAAACTTTTTTCTCTCTACTCTTTCTATAAATGTATTTCTCAAATAAATAAATCCTTACTTCTGTTAAAAGGTTGAGTGTGGAGGTTGTGTGCAAT
>JAQGBR010000948.1:0-10320 GCA_034698525.1 Achipteria nitens | reverse complement strand
CTCTCTCTCTCTCTCTCTCTCTCACTCACTCACTCACTCACTCACTCACTCACTCATTCTCTCTTATTCTCTCTTATTCTCTCTTATTCTCTCTTATTCTCTCGATATCTAGAGTGAGGTCAAGAGAGGGATGAATGAGTCTTAGTGGTGGTGTGAGAGCTAACAGACTTGCCTTTAGTTTTGTAAGATCTCTGGCGTAGTCTCTGTGCGATCGCTTCAGAAATGCTTTTGGTTTGTCTGCACTTCGACTGCATTATCGACTTTTTCATTGAATACACTTTTCATTCTTCACAGAACCCAACGCTCAGAATATCTATTCAGAGAAGTAATGTTCAAATGAAACCAAGAGATCGATATAATTGGGTACAAGAGTTAGACTCAGTCCCAAACAGTGCCGACTCAACGACTAGTCTCACGACAAACAAAAACACATCGCTTTTTATCGCTGACTCTGTCTTATACTCATATGTATTCGACTGATTAGATCAGAGACAGTTCAACACAAGACATGCCTCATATCAGACCAATATTGACATCACCGATATTAACGTTATAGTTGGGGTTAGACCTAAGCTAAGAACCGGATCAAAGTCTCTTCCATTATTAATGAATGGATTGTTATCCCAATATCTTCTCTTTGAATATATGAAACGGTGACAAAACAACCAAAACTTTTCTGTTGTTCTTAAAGTTAAAGAGCTGTGCATTGAATAAAAAATAAGTCAAATATTTTGAATGAATTTCTAAACAATTATTTCGAATAACTTTTTCGTCGAAATTATATTTGAATTACAATCGAAAGGAAAGAGCGAACCATTTGTTACTCAGAGTAATACTTAAGTAATTCTTATGATAACCGACAAAAATAAATGCATTTTTACTTTGAATAAAGGTTTTAGTCTATCAATCGGTCGATAAGTGCGGCATATGTTGTGCCGTAAGAATAATATCCGAATGGACTGTTGGTATGAGAGTGCCGCCAGGCCTACAGCTTTTAATTGGTCACAATTGGCAGTCAATTAAATGGTGAGCTCTCATCCAATTAGTTTACACAAAAGGCAATACACGTCTCGAGTCTTATATGAAAACAAACTAAACATTAAGTTATAATATATTTGTGTATAAATAACTTATTTGTTATTTCAGTTCATTTAAGAACTCAAACAAAACAAAACCAAATAATAAATTGTTTTCCACTAAAATAAAAGTTTAATAAGATCAATATATTATCAATAAATTATTTCATAGATTCTATATTTTCTTTACTCAAATCCAGTATTTAATTGATTTACAAAAAACTTTTGGATTTATTTTTCGGAAAAAAATCTTAAATTAATTTAAAAACTTTTTAAATAATTCTATTATTTATGAAATGATTTTATTAATAAATTTAATTCAAAAGAACTGAATTATTAATTGAATGAATCCGGAGTTAAGATCTAAAGAATGGGATAAATATAATCACCGAATAATTAGTAGAGTTTTGACTCAAACTATTGATTAAACACAAAGAGTAGAGAAGTGTTGCACTCGTTGTCGACTCATATGTTCTATGGATGCGATCTTTTTTAGTCGCCGATCGATAAGACTAATGGGTTTTATGCCTTTTGGGATCGACAGGAGTGGCGCCCATCTCAGCGCCTTCGGCTTTACGGCGCGCGAGAATCGCATTAATCTTTTGTAGATCTCTATCCAACTTAACCTTTTCGTCCTTTTTTGCGGCCACTCTTCTAGTCTTCCTTCCGTCAGCCATTTTGACGCCATACTGAAAGGCAGCCTTTGGGAGCGCCTCTTTGTTACTCATATAATCTCCGTATTCCTCTGCAGTATCGAAGTCCCAGCGCCCGATCAGACCCTTTTTGTTTCCCAAATCCATTTTAGAGTAGTCGACCTCATCGTCGCTATCGAGAATCGCGTCATCGTTTTCAGGCGCTCCCGGATAACACTCAGCATAACTGTCCGGCGCTTCCGTTTCCAATGAATGTTTGGGTTTACTTCTAAATTGTACGCCCGTTTGAGAGACAGTGCCCGCAATTGCCGACAGAGCAATACTTTTAGCGTCTTTAATGTCAGGCCTTTTTGACTCCTGTTCTTCACGTCTACTCTTCTCGAAGTAATTTCGGGACCGTTTGTCGCGAGTGCTGTTTCTATCCCTATGACTCCGATCTCTATAGTCTCGATTCTTATCCCTTTCCCTTTCATTTCTATCATTTTTGTTCTCTCTTTTCTTGAGATCCGGGATATAATCTCCGATATCTTCATAAATGGAATCTTCAGTTTTGGATGTCTTTAATGTCTTAATACTATTTTTAGTGTCATTTCGTTTAACATTTTCGTCATCAATGAGTGGAATCTTTTCCTTTGCTTTCTTAACCTTTCTGTTGACCCCTCCCTGTCGTAAATATGACAGAATTTGCGTCAATTTATTAATAACGATATCATTAGTGCTCAAACTGGTCATCGACTCAATGTTAGGACAGTCGGCTTTACTTCGAATAACAGTCGTCGGTATATCACTCTCTGCGAACTCGTCCTCTAAAAGTCAAATCAAATAATTGTTTCAAAACTGAATTAAAAATAGTAATCAATTGAATTCTGACCCAAATCTACGAGATATGCCATACGTCCGGCCAAAAACAGTTCATTTCTTTCAGGAATTTGTTTATTAATAATATTTATCACATTCTTAGCGAACGATGATTTCAAAGCCAACGGATCGTCCGCTTCTACCGGTATGTCCGGAACAGATGGCAGTGACTTTTTATTTGATTTTTTCTCATCTCTGGTCAGTTCCTCTTCAATATCATTGGGCTCTTTGTCGTCGTCTTTATCTTTAGTGACGATCTCTGCCTTAACCTTCTGGAGGAGAGCGTAGTCGAGTCCCTTAACGAGATGTGTGTGCTCCATATCTCCCCCCAAGAACTTTGACTCCTGAATCACTTGTTTACGTCTCTCTGCGGCGTCTAATCCAGACTTGAGGTCGGGTGCGACCGCTCGATAAGCGGCAGTTGTGGCCATTGATATCTCGGTTTCGTGATTGTAGTCAGGATTGGCTCCATTCCTGCGCTCTCGGGCTCTGTCTCTATACCTTTTGGCCAATTCTGTGAGAGTGTCCTCTTCTTGTCGTTTAAGTGTTGCATAAAATTTCTTCTTTTTCTTTCGGTTTTCGTCCAAATCCTGTTTCAACACATTTTTAGGTCTCTGACCGCGAGTCGATTCCGAGCCTCTGACTGATGCCGAGCCCACACTCATACCAGAGGAGTGGGAGGAGAGACCCACTCTTGGAGTCATCATTAACTTCCGAAAGTCATCGTTAGTCAGTGGCTGTGAATCGTTTGCCACTTCTTTTTGTGACTCTCTCTTATCGGCGGGAAGTGATGGCGGCGCCAATGGATTAGAGAACGGCTCCACTTCTTTGTCATACATTTCTCTAAAATAAAAACTTATTTTATTTTAAAAATAATTTAATTTAACGACAAATCAGTTGAAAATTTAGACACAATTTGTTTACAAATAAAAATAATTTGATTTATTGTCCGAAAGCGACATCTCTTGACATCTCTTTTGACTTTATTTTTGTTTTTAGCGCTAAATTCAAATCTAAAGAAAACATTAATTTTTGATAATTTTTTTCAATTAATTTTAAAACAAAAACATTAAATATATTTAATTACATTAAAAATGAATATTTGATTTCAAATTTAAGTAAAATTAATTTATCTTTTTATCAAGAATTTAGTGGAATCCTCTCCGAAGACCTGTTCGAAGGCTTTCTTATTAGTGATTCCACCGAATTTCAAAGACATATATAATTGATTGGAAGCACTGTATCTCTCAATACCACAGTACCAGTCATTTAGCTTGAAATTAGTTTCCATGAGAGGGACGACATCTTCTCTATCGATATCAGTGTTGACACGTTTACCAAAAAAAGTCAAATGAGATAAACGAACGTAAGATCCGTCGTCTGACACATATATTCTTCCGACAAAACGACTGAACAGATGTCCGAAGATATACATTCCAAACATCGAAAACATACAAAGAAGTGAAGAGTTTATAAGTGTATCCAATAATACCGTTCCCGAAGAATATAAGATTATAGTTATGGGAACAATACAACTATTAAGTACTGTTAGCCATAGTTTTAGTCTTTGAAATGTTCTTAAATGTGTAATATATGGGAAGTGATAAACACAAATCCATTGCTTGACATTCTTGAGGTCTTCCCACTTATGAATGCCCACAATTCCTATGGATTCAACGGCCGTTGTCTTCGTTTTATCATTAATTTCGTGAGTTATCTCTTTAAATGATTGCTTCGTTACGGCTGTCCTCTTTTTGATTGGCTCTTCATTTGGTATTTTCTGTATTGTATTCGTTGAAAGACTTCGGATTTTAATTGAATTTTGTTTCAAACGATTAGAAACAGAAAAACTTTTTAATATATTTACTGAACTGAAGACCGGTTTTTGTAGTTTTGTTGACATTATATTTAACTGCAAATCAATATTAAAGTAGAAATTAATTCTTATTAATTAGCTTTTAAATGATTTAACAAATAAATACCTTGTTATGATTGAATAGACAATATTTAGAATTGAGATAGATCACATTCTTGTTTACTGAATACATTTTCATCGATCCATTTAAAAAGATTTTAGGGATCTATTAATAAATAAATATTTATAAAACAAAATAATATCACAAAAAATATTTTAGGATTTATTAAATAAATGTTTAAAATAATATAATAACCCAAATATTAAGGTCTATGTCCTGATTAAATAAATTCAATAAATATAATTAAAACAATTTTCAAATTAAACATTTTATTTAAACATTTATTATAACCTTTGAATTTATGAGTCGTTCCCTTTTAGCAGAAAACTTCAAAAGTTAATCCTAAATATTATGCAATACTTTTGCTTAAAATTAATGTTTTGTTGAGAAATATTCCAAACATTTTAAACCAAAAAATGTTAATTAAATTTATGACAATTAGTGTCATATTTAGTCCTCTTTTGTTTGGATTTGTTTCTAACGATAAGCCTATTATTTCTTTTAATGTTTATGAAAAAGAGGACACTTTCGGCAAATATTTCGCCGAACTATCGATTCCTTCGCTTCAAATCAGAGCCGAAACTAATTTAACTCTAAATAAAACCAACGATTTTTCCGAAGACTACATATTAGATGTCAGACTCGAAGAACCATTTGGTTTAGACATCACTGGAGTTGTCAATACATCAATAGATACCCAACTTATGGCTAAAGTATTTGATGTCTCACTTAAGAGTAAAACATTTTCTAATTATAATACCAGAAGTCGTACCGCAATAACGAAGAATAGCCACAAACAGACAATTATTTCAACAAATTTGACGTTTGAGGACACTTTCAGCCAAATGAGTGCCAAATATAATTCGACATTAATTTTAGGACAGAGTTGTCCAACGATTACATTATTCCATAATCTGACGACAATTCCCGACAATTCATTCCTTTATTTTTCATCAAATATTACCGAAGACTGCGATTTAGACAATAAGTCTTCGCAAATGAGTATTAATATAAGTATGTCTTCAGTTGTCTGGCGATTAGCGAACGCAGAGTTGAGACAAATATTCAATTTCGGCAAAAACGACGGCTCAGAGACTATGAACGCAACACATCCTCTGATGGATGTGTCAGTTGTCGCCAATTGGGACAGAACTGCAAAACTAATACATTTTAAGAAAGCAATGTTTGAGAGTAAAATCAAAGAATTTATTCCAAGTTTTGAGTTAGAGTTCAAGAAATACAGAGAACTTCCCAATCAATTCTTAATCACAATTTTCAAAGAAGTGCCAAATATTTTAAATAACATTAATTTACAAAAACAAAGAGAAGAACTCTGAAAGAGGAAGAGCTTTGATAATAATAATAATAATAATAATAATACTCAAAATATTATTAATGTCGAGAAATAAATGGAGAATTCATTAATTATTTTAAATTTGTATAAAATAGTTTTTAAATAATTATAAGAAAAATAAATTGTGACAAAACTCTTAAAAAAACTCTTAATAATTAATCGTTTGAATAATAAATTTAACAAAAAATCCAAAAAACATTTTTAGAGATTTTTAAGAGAATAATAAAATATTTGCGACATTTTGTTGCGTTTGTCTTAAATTTTATAAAATATTTGATTCAAAAATCAAAGTATTGACTATAGGAATGGCACTTATGGTTCGGACTAATAATTGGTTAAATAATGGCATATAATTACAAACAAATGATAAATACATTAATTGAGCGATTAATTAGTGATTAGTATAATATATTTATCATTGGTTTAAGGCATTTGGAGTCACCCCTGTAATTGAAGTAATTCCCGGATTAAAGTAAAACAGTTTTGTGAATCCTCTATACGTGTGTTCCATAACCTGTTTTTCGCCGTTTTGTGTGACTTTGTTTGTGACCGCAGCCGAAGCCTAACATAAATACAATATTAAAATTTTATCAAAATTTAAGATTTTAATTACTGACAATTGTGAGGATTTGGTGCAGATCTTTCTTATGAGCATGCTTCATTAGGGCCTGACACAGAGAAGTGCCAAACCACGTACCCCTCTGTTCATTACGCCACGCAACATATCCTGAGTTAAGATTAAATCATTATTTAATTTATTAAATATTTAAAATGATTGATACCATCGACTGTCGCGAAAGAGATCATCATATCGTTAGCGATCGGAATAATCGATTCCATTACTCTTCTGGCGTCAGAGACCACTTCCTCAGAATTTGGTCGATATTTAGGTCCGTTGTCTACATTTTCTGTTTAAATATAAAATCAATTAATTGGTAGGAAATAAGATAATAACTATCACTTACTCCCACGACAACAACTGAAGAAGAATAGTTTGGGTTTACCCCTCAATAGGACACAGTTTTCGTTATTAAAACTATTTATTATATTTTCAAATTGAAGTCCAAATCCATCGGAACCTAAAAATAATAGAATTAAATAATAAAATCTCTGAATATTTGTCAGAACAAAAAGCACTCACAGACCACATAATCCCTCTCTCCGTGAGAGAGGAATATAAGAATGAAGGCGTCGTGTCTTCTAAGGTCAGAATTTTGAGAGATCTCTTCGATCTTTTGTTTCACCTGTTTTTGCGATTGATTTGTGACCACTTCTACAATAAAGTGTAATTGAGTGAAGACATCTCGTAGAGCATTGGCCTCAGCATCAGATCCCAATCTTCGGGGATAATTGGTTGGGTCCTTATAGTCTATAATATTGAAGATAAGACAAAATCCGCGCGGATTTCGAAACATTGGATAAATGTTTTGGCCGGTCATCACTTCTTTGCATTTTTTAACGTTAATCATATAATCGTCATTTTCAACGGTGCCTACCGTTCCCACCGCACTAATATCTCCGGTGTCTCCGCCTTCAAATAAGCCCACATTTGGATCACTCGGAGAATTTGTGATATTCTCAATGATTCGTTGTTGACTCGACTCGTTTTTGAAATAATTGGGACGGAGAAGAGTGGCGGCCGACACCTGACCGATGCCATACAGCACTTCCACTAATTGGTCGCAAGCGTCGGGTCCGCGACGGCACAAATCACACAAAAAACGCTTTTTGCGTTCCTTTTCGTCACTAATTTTCTGCATTTGTTTTAAAATCAAAATAATAGCGATTTTTAAGTATTTTTTTTAAATATAAATATCATTTGAGTTATCACTACAGATATCGATCACTATTTTATCTCAAATCTAATTATATTTAAAAGTAAATAACATTAACCCAAATATAATACAAATATAGATATTACGAGACATTGAGTCAAATCAATAAAAAACTATTCATTTATCTATTAATTCAATGTTAAGCCAATAAAATGACCTTCGATTAAGACATTACCACACATGCAATACCTAAATAATCAGTTATAGTTGTCTCTGATAAATGTGGTTAATTAGTTGCAGATCTATACATATATCTATACATTCTATGCATTCTATACTTTCGTTTCTATAAATAGATGTCAAATGGGGACAGAATTTGGCTAACTTTCAAAGTTTGCTTTATTTCCAACATTTAGAGTGACTCATAGCTGAGACGAGGGCTGTTAGGGCTACCTGTTTCTCATCCAAAGATATGGTGTTCTCACTTATAAACTCGACAAAAGCACAGAATAGGGCAGACATTTTTTTAATCAATTTAAACAATTAAAAGTCAATTAAATTGTAAATTGAGATACAATTCAATATAACTATGATCTCGATTACTATAATTAAGATACAATAATAGGCGTTAATAAATGTTTTCCTTATCGAGAGTCTGACCGAAAGTGGTTTTCAAAATCATATCAATAAGAGATTAATAACCCCGACATTGGCCTCAAACAGTTCAGGTGTTCTTTAGGTGACTAACAATTGATTGCAATTATAATTACAACAAAACGAGTCATTGACTTCAGTTTAGTCTTAATCATTGAATTCATTATTAAATTACAAAAAATGATTATTTTTCAAACGAAATATCATTTAAACATTTCATTTGAATAAAGTAATAGAAATAAAAGACATTTAATGTCCAAATTTAGGTCAAACACCGGCTCTAATGTCTCTCAACTACTCTAATGTCAAATCAATTTGACTCTCAGTTTAATATTTAAAATTTGGTCGAAATTAAAGACAAATAAAATGAATTTAAATAAAATAATAATAAATACCATAATGTCGTCAATCATGAGTTGTGTGAAGATGTTCTTGTTAATTAATGGTGAGGTCAAGTGTTTGTCAAAAGTGATACTTTGGGCCAAACTCTCCATATTCTCTGTTATAAAACGTCTGTCCGTGGGATTCATTTCAATAGTCTTTTGGCGACACTCTGTCTCTCAATTATATAACAAAACGACTGAATTGTAGTTAAATAATAAACTGATAAAAACCAAAAATAAGTGAAGAGATTATAATATAAGACAAAACTCATATAAAAAACAATGCAATTATGAGTCACACAATGTTTGAGACTTTGAGTCAAATAGAGATACGAAAGCGAGTCATGTGTTTGAGTTGTACTGAGGACTGAGTGAAGAGACTCTGACAGCAATTATGTGCACTTAAACCCCACAACACATTCTGTTATCACATTTCAGACTCACTTTTTATCACAAATTCTTTATATTTATCTAAACTTCTGTTTTTTTCTGGAAATTATTGGGTTTTTGTTTGATTTGTAGACAATTTGTTTAATTATTTCTCACTGTTTTGTTCCCAAAACAACACATAATTAATTGTTTGTCAGTCAATACTCTTTTTTAGTTCACTTTCGTTGACATTGTATTCACTAAAATCCCGTTAATATTACCATTGATTTAATTTATAACTCGATTAGAATTGAGAAATATCTAATCAAATGACTGAACACTAATTACGAATTCCTTCCAAAAATTAAATTTCAATACATTTCAACAGATTTAAACATGAATTTTTGATAATTTTAATAGTATCTTTAGCTAAAACCTGTTTTGAATGACTAAAATATTTACCTAGCTTAGTCATTGCTTCAAAATATTTAACCGCCAGAAATACCAAATCCTGTTTACTTTATTTACACAACAATTTTTTTTGTAGTTATCAGTCAGTGTTTAATCAGTGTTTAATCACCGTTTAGTCAATGATTAACCTTTGAATTCATGTGATCTAATTTTTTCTAATATATGTCACTATATTTTGTCGAATAAACTGATCCTCATTTCACTCTCAGTCGTTTGACATTGACTTCATTAACAAATGTAATGCAAATATTAAAATAATTTAATCGATAGTCAATTAATCAAACAAAACAATGACCAAGGTCTATTATCTGAAGGCATATTCCCTTTACAAACAAAGTAATTTAATCAGTCGTTTACCCGATCTGTGGATTGAACTCAAATTCTAATAAATACTGAAATTATATACAATTTAGTGTTAAATCATTAAAAGAATGGTTTCTATTCTTTAGTACTGAATTAGATTCTGAATTTATAGAGAAGTTTAACTAATTTGGAAAAATGTTATTAATTTGATTGCACTTCACTAACATAAAAGGGTTGGGTCATCTTAGATAGTCTGAGATAAATTAAGTTAACCCATTCAATTAGCTGTTTTTCACTGATGATTCTTCTCTTAGGAATTCCAGAAACAATATAAAAAACAAGAAATTAACTTATCTTTCGATAAGACTTTTATGTAAACAAATGGATACAAAAATACATTAAATTATCTAATATTGAGAAAAGTGTTGTTTTATTCTAACAAAAATAT
>JAQGBR010000947.1:0-10322 GCA_034698525.1 Achipteria nitens | reverse complement strand
ATCTTAATTAAAAAATAATTTTCAAAAACATTTGAACAGAAGAAACAAATGACAGAAGAAGATAATCGTGAAGACTGGGCTCCTTATCCGGTGCATGGAGTCACATATTGGGATAGACTTTGGAAAAGTAAAGAAAGTCGTGGACAAGATTGGAGAATCGAAGCTCCAGAAGAAGACGATGAGCCGCCACTCCTTCAGGAACAATTGAATTCAATGGACAGTGACATTTTAAAGAATATTAGGTTTGGTAGGCGATTAGGAGAGGGAGGATTTGGACAAGTGTATCAGGTTTCCGCTCAAATCAAGGTAAGAAATGACGATCTGTCTGAACCAGTATATAAAAGGTTTAACTTAGCATGCAAACTTATTCGCCATCAAACAGATGACACAAATGAAATGGAGTTATCGCTCACAGAAATGAAAATTCTTAGATATCTAAGACATGAAAATATCTGCAATTTTATAGAAATTATTACAATCCCTGACCGCAGAACTGCTTTTCCACTTTCGGTGGTCTGTCTATTTTTTGAACTCTGCGACGGAGACATGAGAGCTGTGACCAACTTATGGCAACAGGTCAAACCTGTCGATTATACAGGAGCATGGGTTTGGCCCGAAGCTATTAGTAGGCACTGGTTCGCACAGATAGCTAAAGGTCTCGACTACATTCATAGCAATGGTGTTTTGCATCAGGACATCAATATTAGAAACATTCTGTTCCGTTATGGCGCTCCATATAGTCAATCATTTTATGACATATTCTTTGCGATAACATTCAAACTTGGTGATTTTGGCGAGTCTTTTGATACCTACATTAACCCGAGCAAATATAGTGAAAACCAGGTTCTGTCCTTACAAAGGGATGATATTGTTAAACTTGGCAGGATACTTTACTATACCGGTCAGGTATCACAACCGGATGGGACAGAAGTTGCAGTAACTGCTGAAATGCGAGACCTAATGAGTCGAACAGACAATCATAGTATTAGTTCTTCTGAGATATTATCCCATCCATGGCTTCAGGCAAATACCGAACCACGAACTGAACCATTTATTCAGAGACAATACCCTGTCCAATTTGGTGTCTATCCCTCTTATAACGAATGGGAGAACGTTCGCAATATTCACCCGACCCTAAAACAAGATTACTTTCCGTTTGGATATTCTATCAATTTCACCAAAAGATTTGACCCAGAAACTCAACAATTTGTCCAACAACTGGATCCAATTCAAGGAGCACCTAATCTAGTCTCTGGATATTTAGGTTAAATTTAAGTTTTTATTTAAGCAAATTAAAAATTTCAATCTTGGCTTTATTTGAATTCATTGAATTCTGTATCAATAAATTAGTTAATCATTTCAGAAGATTTTAAAAAGTTTAGAAAAAATGTTATTAAAAATTAAAACAATTTTTTAGAATAAATTTTCAAAATTTCTATAAAATTTTGAAAAAATTAAATCAAAAGACAATCCAATGGCAGAAGAAGAGCCACCGTTTAGACCATCGCCCCATATTGAGCGTAAAGAGGGTCCTATCGAATGGAGTAGCAGATGGCGACCAGTGACGAGTCGTGGAGAAGATTGGAAATTAAAGGCTCCTGAAACTGGTAATCTTCCACTTCCAGATGAACAAATGCACTTGTTGAAAAGTGATATTATGGCCAATTTGAAGTTCTTCGGCAGAATAGGCGCTGGTGCTCATGGAGTGGTATATAAAGCAACTGCTTATCTTAGATTAAGAGTTCCGGATAGAATTTTGTATGAGCCGTTGTGGAGAAAAATGAGTCTAGCATGCAAAGTTATCAGACACCCCAGAATGGATAACAAATACATTGAGAACTCATTGGCAGAGATGAGGTCTCTTCTATATCTGAGACACGAAAATATCTGTAATTTGGTTGAAATGATTTCAATCCCTGATATGAGAACTGGATTTCCTTATTCTTGTGTTTGTTATTTCTTCGAGCTTTGCGACGGAAATCTATTAGATTTAGTTAAAGAGTATACACTTATGAAACCTCCAGAACACAAACAGGGCTGGAATTTTCCAGACAATCTATGCAGACATTGGTTCGCTCAAATTGCCAGAGCACTGGAATACATCCATTTTAGAGGCGTTTATCATCGGGATATTGCGATGAGAAATATTCTCTACAGATTTGGTGACCATTCCTTAGAAGCATTTGAAGATAGGTTTCTCTCTTCACTGTTCAAACTGACTGATTTTGGTCAGTCAATCGATCCGTTTGCATCCAGCAAAATGGGTGGCTTTAGACTTATGACTGTTCCAAAGGATGATTTAAGAGATTTGGGTCAAGTCCTGTACACAACTGGCGAACAATCATTTGTGGGTTTCATGAAATCTCCAGTGTCTCAGTCTATGAGGAATATGATGAACAGTATGTACAAGGGCACTATCACTCCACTTGAGATACTTCAACACGAATGGCTTCAGAGTAATGATGAGCCCCGAACTGAACCATATATTGTGAGGGAACCATTCAAACATGCACCTTTCACAGCCTCATATGATTATTAAATTTCAAACATTATTTACAAATTATTTGTTTATTTTAAGAATTATTTTATATTTGGATTAAATTATTTCAAAAAATTTCATTTTCTTTTGTTTTCAGTTAAAAGATATTTATTTTTGGTTTTAAAAAATAATTAAAAGATTTTAAAGTATTTTAAAATTAATTAATATAAGTTCAAAATAATAGGTAATCGAGATTAAGATTAATGTCTGTCCAAAATTGCTGTCTAATCAGAGGCGGGTGCGTTATTAACAGTATCCAAACGAACGACTCTAAGCTTTTGTTGGTCGACATGAAGACATGCGGCCGAGTTATTAGTACCACAATAGTGAGAACACGAGAAGATTGTCGTACATTTGGTCCCGAAGTGGAATCGAAAGCCTTCTGCCGGCACTTCATGTGCGCGAACGATATGTGTGAGTCCATTGCTGTTGAAGAAGTTGTTGGCCGCTTCCTCTCCGAACAGATAAGCGGTCCCGCGTTTTGCATTCGAGAGAAACCCTTTCGCTGTGTCTACTCTTATCTGAAGCAGTTCTGCGGTCTCTGTGTACTCTTGAGCGCCGATGGGGTCCGACCACAATATCTCCCAAGCAATGGCTGATTCCCTCTCCGGGTCCTTAAGATCCACTTTTATTTCATTGATCTGTTCCACGAGTCTTGTGCTGCAGGGAATGCCTCCGTGAGCGCAATATATGGCGTCATCGATGACCGCACAGACCGGTAATTTGTCGAACACTTTATTAGTCATTTCAAAGACTTTAGGGCCCAAATCTTTTCCGTATTTATGAATACATTCTTTTTTATAAGTGTAGTGCATCTGAAGATCTCTCACTTCGTGGTTACCTCTGAGGACAAACACTTTAGTCGGCGCCAAAACTTTGAGACACAGTATATAAATAGCACACTCGACGCTCCACTTTCCTCTATCCACATAATCACCCAAAAAGAGATAATTTGACGAAACAATTGGAATACTCTTCCAGAGAACCTTTTCCAAAGTCAAGAGATCCTCCAGATTTCCGTGAATGTCTCCGATGACAAATGCAGGCGAACTGAGCTGAACACAGCGTTCTTCAGTGGCTAAGATTCGTTCGACTTCTCGGCACAGTTTTTCCAATTGTGATATCATTTGTGGCCTTTCGTTGTCGGCATCCATTAGTCCCCTATATTGTTCCCCTATATACGAACCCTTTTTTAAATTGAAATCTCGAATCTGTGTTAAGAATAGATTGGCTGCGAATTCGGGATTAAACACAATATCTTTGGAGAACTGTTCGAAAGACATATTCAATAGATTTAAAGAACTGAATACTTTGGGAACTGAAGGGTTCGACTGAAGAGATGGGTCTGAATTGCTATTTATTTCTTGTGAAGAACCCGACGATTTACTTTCAGACGATTTTACCGGATGTTCAATACTATCCCATTCATTAAGAATCCGTGGTTCCACACAACGGCCCACTTTGTTTAACATAACTGTGTGGATGGCGTAGTCGTATCTCTTCTCTTTACACGAATTGCACACTCCTTTGTATTGTCTCTCTTCGAGAAGTGCTTTAAAAACATTGTCACCTTTTGATGACTGTCCGGAGGATTTGACGAGAGATCGGTTGGCCATTGAACGCGATATTTGTGTATTTATTGAGCGGTTAGATCGACACAAACTACTGGTTCCGCGAAAATTATGACTACCGCACGCTTTGAAGAAGTCATCGAAAGCGACGCCTTCTTTCTTAAGACCAATCCATTGCAAACTTGTGCTGACCTTTTGTGTAATTTGTTGTTCACTGTCTTTGGGATATATTTCCCGAACCATTTCTTCGAACTCAGGTTTAGAAAGAAAGCCATTTTTGCTTTTATTATAATATCTGAAAACCAGTTTTATCCTCGACTGTCCGTTGGTTGCCATCGGCTCTATTGATGCCAACCCAATGAGGAACTCCGAAAATGAGAGAAAGCCATTATTTAAGAAATTAAATGCAGTGAACAGTCGTTTCAAATTATCTTCTTTTCGTTCGAAACCATATTTTGTTAAATAATCGCTAAAAGAGGTGAGAGTCATATAAAAGGATGGAAAACAGTGTTCCACAAAATCTCCATAAATTCTTTCGACATCTTTTTCAGTATAATTAGTCGAACGGAGCAGTTCTTCTTCGAGATTACGGGGCGGGTCTCGCGGCACATAGAAGAAGGCCTGGTCTAAACTAAACTCTTCTATTCGTTGAGTAATGGATTCCGAACTGAGTTTTGTATATTCTTTGACTTCTGGTCCCCAAACGTTCTTCACTTTACCAGTGATTATGTCATTAATCTCATACCAAATGATGGTTTGTGTGTCAGTACAGCAATTAAAACAAGTGTTGTGTTCGTAAAGTTTAGCACAATATATGAGTCTTGTGTTAAACTTCTGGGTTTGGGGTAATTGTAGTCTAAATATTTCCATACACTGCGCCGCCGATTCCAGTACTTGACATTCATTAAGTTTGATATATGTATTGGCGTCACCGTTGGATAGAATAATATTAACCCCTTCTAAGCAGCCGTCGGTCCAAGTCTTGGTTTTTGACAACGAAATGAATGGCAGCCAAACAAAGCCACTCCTCTGGTCTCTACTCAAAGCGATCTTATTATGTTTGCCACAAACTATAACATAAGCACAGACATCAAATATTTGTCTATTGGGTGGCGTTCCGTTTTGTGGACTGAGTCTTGCGTCGGACATCAATATTCCAGATGACTGTCTTTTGGGCGCATCACTTATCGAAGCCTTTGTATTATCCTTCTGTGGTTGTGTCGCCCTATTTTCCGGTTGTTTTGGTGTAACCTTTTGTGTTGTCTTCGGTTGAATTTTATGTCCCTTTGGCCCACCATTTGGTCGTTTTGGCGGAACTTTTGGTCCCTTCTGTCCTTTGATCGGGTGATGTTTGACCACTCCTTTAGCGTTATTATTCTTTTGGGGCTCTTTTCTGCCGAACAAATTGGCGAAAAAGTCACGAATGCTCTTCATTTTGGACTAAAATATTAGATTTTATTGGTGTTAATCACTGTCTTAAGTTTGGATCAATTGAAACAATAATAGATAAACAGATAATAGATAACAGTTTTTGTCAATAGTTTTGTCAATAATTTAAAATTTAAAATAGTTTTCTGTCGCGTCTTAACAATAATTGTTGGCAACAATTAGCAACAATTAGCAACAATTAGCATGCTCATATGCTCATATAAAAATAATTTAAAACTCTGTTATTTAAAAATACAAAATAAAAATAAATAAATGTCAGAACAGAGAACACGGCATTGGGTTGTACCTTTCCGGCCTGTCATACCTGGTACAGGCGAAGAATCTATACCAGATGCAATTGAAGAACTTACTGCTATCGATTGGAGGGACAAATGGCCGACAGAAGAGAGCAGAGGAAGTGATTGGACAATGAAAGCTCCGGTTAGTGGTGTTAATCCACTACAAGACTCACAAATTAAACATTTGAAAAGTGATATATTGGCAAACGTCAAGTTTGTTAAAAAATTGGGCGCTGGCGGTGCTGGACAGGCATATGAAGTAACAGCTTATCTCAAAGTGAAAGATCGGAACAGAATCTTATGGGAGCCGACATGGAAAAAGTTGAGCTTAGCATGCAAAATTATTAGACATCAAGGAATGCACAATAGATTTATCGAATTCTCTCTGACAGAAATGAGAGCTCTTCGATACCTCCGACACATAAATATCTGTAATTTTGTTGACATTATTGGAATTCCTGACAAAACAGGTTTTCCATATTCTGTTGTCTGTCTATTCTTTGAGTTATGTGACGGAACATTTGAACATTTTTTGAGAGTAAACCGACCGATGTATACAACTAATCCTCAAAGTGTTTGGGTTTTATCTGAAAGGCTGAGCAGACACTGGTTCGCACAAATAGCCAGTGCTGTTGAATATGTTCACAGCAATGGTATTACTCATCGAGACATTAACCAAAAGAATATTCTCTATCGCTTTGGACCCAATTCTAGAGATGAGATCCAATTTGAAGACAAATTTCTTTCGTTGACATTCAAATTGGCTGACTTTGGAGAGGCCAGGGATAGAGAAACCACTCCCGAAGTTTATCAATGGACAGAACTAAAACATCTAATGTCAGAAAAGCGAGATATCGATCAGTTGTGTAACATTCTATACACTACTGGCGTTCCCGGACCACGAGGGCCAGGGATGAGAACTAAATTTTTTGATTTTTGTAGAACAGGACAAATGTTAGAAAGTTATTCAGAGGAGTGGCTAAATATTTCTCCAGCTATGAGAGACATGCTTGCTAGATTACAAGATCATGAGAATAAAATAACAGCAAGAAACATTTTGAGTCATGACTGGCTTCAAGATAATGACGAACCCAGAACTGAACAATATATTTTGCAATTACCTAGATTCAAAGTTAACAAAACATATCACTTTTGGGAAGAACAGGGGAATAGAGATCCTAATTATTACTCTCCATTTGGGGTCTTCTCGGCTAAAAGAAGAGAATTTGATCAGGAAACTCGACAGTGGAACGACATAGAAGGACCAGTGCTTCCAATTCAAGGAGCACCTGATATGCATGAATTAATTGATTTATATGGAGACAATCAATAAATTTCTTGTTTAAACAGTTTATTAATAAAATATTTCTAATTGTTTTGAGAGCTTTTGACTTATTTTGTTGACAATAAATATTGGGTTAAATTAAAATTAAAATTTTCTTATAATTAAATAATAAAGATCACTTCAAAATATAAATTGATCGGAGCTTTTGTTGAATGAATTCTGTCCACACTCCTAGTTCTAGTTCTAGAATTCGCCTTAAAAAATAATGGTTTAATAGTTTAATAACTTTAATGTTTAACTCAATCAGTCAAAGACGAGTCTCTTTGAAGGACCAAGCATACTTAAGTAATCCTATGTAATCCGTTAGGTAAGGGTGCATATGGACAGGTTTAAGAGATAAATACTGATAACTCTATAAATCAATAATTTTACTCAAATTATAACTTAAAGATTAAATTTTAATTTTTGTTTTGAAAAATGAAAAAAATTAATTTAAACAATAATTCACAGATTCTATAAAAGTTTAATCAGGATTAGTTTCTAACTATTCAAAATTCTGGGTCTATAAATGAGCCATAGGCTAAATATCCCAGAACAAAACGTTCTAATAGACAGACCAATAGATTTGAACCAAATCTGGAGGGATGGAGAGATTGGAAATGATTGGGAAAGAAGACCTCCAGTTTATGCTCCACTCATTAGAAACAGACAATTGGATCAATTCATTCACTTGAGAAGTGATATCCTGACAAATGTTAGCTTTTTTGAAGTACTAGGACAGGGTTCATTTGGAAAGGTATGGAAAGTTACCGCTGATTTAAAAGTAAGAGATAATTATCCAGATGATCCAATTTGGGGAACATTTATATTAGCATGCAAAATTATCCATCACCAGGACTCATATTTAGCCGAAATAGAATTGGCTTTGGATGAGATAAGAATTCTTAGATATTTAAGACACGAAAATATCTGTAATTTGGCTGAAATTATTGGAATACCTGACAGCGTAACTCAATTTCCGTATAGTGTTGTCTGTCTTTTCTTTGAAATATGTGACGGAGATCTCCATAAAATTATGGAACAGTACACACAGTTTAGGAGAGACACTGTTCTTCCAGAAAAACTCAGCAGACATTGGTTCGCACAGGTAATCTTGGCTTTGGATTATATTCATGATAATGATATTATTCACAGGGATATTAAACAAGCAAATATCCTTTACAGATTTGGACAGTCGTCAAGCAATACATTTTACGACATGTTTTTGTCGTCAGTCTTCAAACTGACTGATTTTGGTATGTCTACCAATGCCTCCAATTGGCCACAACAGCAAATTAAAGCTGTGCAGAGTTATGATGTTTTGGCTTTGGGTAAAGTACTTTCTTCTATTGGGAGACCACAACACAATCAAATTTCTCCACAAATGTTAGACTTGCTAGAGCAAATGGAAAGGTCTAGTGATAGAATCACTGCAAAACAGATCTTAAGCCACGATTGGCTTCAGAATAACTCTGAGACACAAACTGAGAGATTTATTTTCAGAACACCTAAATTAGCAAGACCATATTCTGTATGGGAGCCATAGTCTTCTTAAAATGACTGTCCATTTACAAGAAGATATATTTAAGAATAATTTTAAAGTTAAAATTAAATTTCATTCAAAAGAGATCAATGATTTGATAAACAATTATTCTTGATCCAATATATATAAGTGATGTTTTGAAAGACATTTTAATTTAACATCAAATAAATTTGTAATCAATTGTTGAAAATTATATTATTTTTCGAATTTTTGTTTATTTTATATTAAAATAATAAAAATTATTGAAAATTCCAAACTAACAAATGAGCCAAAATCAACCTGACCTACAAATAGAGGGACCAGCAGATCCCTTGGCTAACTTAGCTACTGTTAGGAGACCTCTAATCAAGTCCCTTGCGGGATTTTACCCTGCACAACGGCCAGAGGAAACCGTCAGGGATGGAGCATATCGTCCTGATGAACATGATACCCCAGGATGGTGTCTCATTTTTAAGAGCACACACCTGAACGCTCCGAACTAGCAAACTGGTGGATCAGTTTTCAACGGTTCTACCTAAACATTCGCTCCTAGGTAGGGAGCCGTGGTCGACCTCTGCCCTCCCAAGTCTTCTCCACACTCTCATTGCGAAAAAACACAACAAAGGGGAAGTGCACCGGGGAAGATTCGATCCAACAACCCTCAGCTTAGATGGCAGCCGCTTTAACCACTCGGCCACCTCGCCTGGGTTGAACAAAACCTGAAGGGACCTTAATCTAGATTTTAAAAAATATCGATTTGGATTAATTTTGGTTTTATCAAAGATCATTTATACATCATTATCCAAGTATAAGCAAATACATCGACATGAAAATTAATTGATGTTGACAATTGACATTGATGAATTAATTGATTAATTGATGAGTCTTGAGTCGATTATTTAAAAACAATTTATTTATTTATTATCTATTGAAATGTATGACAACACAAATAAAGGAAATGTTTGACTAAAACAATGCTTTTATTAAACAAAGAAATGATTTAATCAAAAGAATATGTTACTGCTTTGAGGTTAGACTACAATTTATTAATGTTTAATATAAGTCTTGATATAAGAGTGCGACTAAAGAAAAAGGCAGTGATAATTGATAAATACTAAACCAAAAATAATTAATAAATTAAATAAAATACTAAAATCATCGCTGAAAATTAATTATTGTTAATCTTCATGTTATATCACTTATATTAATATAAAAAAATTCAACAATAATTTTGTTAAACTTATTTAATTTCCTTTTAATTAATAAAACCAGAAAATCTTGGTTTCAAATTTGGATCATAACACATTTTAAGTAAATCACCTGTAAATGTGTATTTCAAGGATTATTAAGGCAACAAACTTTTTAGGAAGGCTTGTGAAATTAATTTAATTAAATAGTAGATTGAGCAATCTAAAATAAATAAATAATTATATCTAAAATTATTTTTCAAAGTACTTTTTCAAAGACAACTATCAAATACTTCCTAATAGAAAACGAGTGAAGACACTGACCATTCTTAGCTTGAGAGTGGAGTAAGAATCATTCAGGTTTCATATTTTTAAACCTTTTGTTATATTAGAAATTAGGAAAACATATTTTAATGAGAGAAACAATTTTATTGATAATATTATTTTTGTTA
>JAQGBR010000946.1:0-10324 GCA_034698525.1 Achipteria nitens | reverse complement strand
AGTGTTATTTAAGGGTTAAAATGATTCCCTATATTTGGGCAGTGGTTAGGGTTTACGCTCCATATATTGTTTTTCCTTTTGCTGTAATCGTGGGAACAATTGGTTACAAATTGGAGAATGTTTTGACTGACAGACAAATCGGTTCCAAACAAATTAAATGTATTAACAAAGAAAGGAGTGAACGACTTCTTCAACAGTTGGACGCATCCGATGCCACTCAAGTCGAAAGTCTTAAAAAGAAGTCATTCGTTCCTAAAACCATATTCGAGACAAATGTCTCGCCATCTCTAAGGACAGCAACCGTTGAGAACAAGTCTTAATTCACATTAATTTCATTGACTATTATTTTAGTTGTTTTCAAATGAATTCTAAATTTTGTTGAATTAAATTAATTAATGAATTAAAACAAAATATTAAAACTTATCATTAAATACAAAATATGATACGTTTTTGAATTTAAATTTGAAACTCATTTAAACTAATTTTATTGAAATATTGGCCCAAAAGTTACTAAAAAATACAATTAAAATATAATTAATATTTAAGATTATAATGTCTTCAATCCGTCACTAAATAACAATTGATTTATAATTTTTTGCTTAAATATGTTTTCAAAAGACATTATGAAATGATTAGAAATTAATGAAAACTATTTTAATTAATTTCTAACTTAAATATCAAATAATTTGAAACTTTTGAGCGAATCTAATAATCGGTTGTGATTTGGGTCACAGATATTCGACTTATATTTACTTTAATTGACTATAAATACATTGAATATTAAAGTAACCAAATTAAGTGGTTTTGTGGATGGATTGTGGATTGTGCTAGATTGCCGGATTGTGTTGTGTTACCAGTTATTATGCTAAATACCTTACTTTTGATCAAAATATTTTTAAAATCAAATTCTACTTAATATAGAAATTTTGTTGAAGCAAGGTCACTACACATATTTATTATATCAATTATAGCCAATTTTCAGAGTTATTTTAATTATAGAAAATGTCAAAAACATGTCATAAATTTTTTATTTAAATTACAAAAACTTTAGATTAAACTTATTGTAGATTTTAATTATAATTTTGGTTTTTATTGTACCACATTATAGACCACAAAATATATTATTGTATCTTGATAACTACCATTTATTATGACGTCATCATTCATTATTTTCTTCGGTTATTATCGCCCAAATCTTTGTGGAAGTGGTGTGTGATTATAGTGGGGTCAGAATGTAATTATGTTTGAAAGAGAAAAGTTTGATATCAGAAAAGTAAATCTTAAGTCCCAAATGAATAGGAAGTAAAACTTTAAGCTATAATTGATTATAAATTATAACTTTGATTAATACTCCGAAGTCTTTCACATTTAAATCGCAATAAAAAAATTAGAGAAATACAAGTTTAACACAAGTCTAAGGAAGTGATTAAAATTGAATTTCAAAAACTATTTCAAACGACTGATTCATTTCAAGGCTCAGAACTAATAAAAATGTTGAGAATAACAGTCTCTCTATCGCTAATATTTTTAGTTTGTGCCGATCGACCGACGGACCAAAAGAGTGATCGTCCGAAACAGTTCCGATACGTCGACGATGACGAGCCCCGTCCACACAGAGAGTATGCTTCCGCTCAAAGGCAAGTGGAAGACCATCACAAATATGATGCAAACAATGATCGTGAGTCTCATCACGAATATGGTGTTGACAACAAACAGGTGGAACCCTATAGACCTCTTGTCTCTGTCAACAAAGAGGGCACAGAAATGGGAAAGAATGTTGGCGTTGGAGTCAATTTAGGGTCAGTCATAACTTTTAAACATGACTTAAATATCGATTTAAATATTAAATAAACTAATTTTAGGCGTTTATTTCAAATGGATTTAAAACGAGACAACAATTTTGGATCAAAAGCTGCAAATTTAGGTCTCAATGTTTTAAATGGTTTGGTTAAAGTCAATCTTCAACGAGAAAGGGATCCTTTTTCTGGCAAAAGAGGACCCATTTTGGTTCAATTGGGCGGACATACTATATATAGTAATTAAACAAAACACTATCTGTTGTTATCACTGGTGCTAATCGCTGGGAGTCAGGGTTTTATCAAAATGATTCTCACAATAAAGTAATTGATCCAAAATTTAAGAAAAATGGATTAAAGTTTTGATTTTAAGTTTATGTGAAAACTTTTTATTATTTGCCAAATGTTTCATATCTTAAAAGCGTTTTTCGATTGAATTTCTGTAAAATTTAAATATTTTTTCTGCACTTTCTTTACACAAATCAATAATTTTTTGAAATTCATTAAAATTAAAGGTTCCGTCAGTTGTTATCGAAACCACTTTCTTATCAATACTTTCAAAAACAATTGTGAAGACAGCGATCGCAGAGTCTGTCTCAGAATCGGTGGCATTGACTATAATATGTCCATCAGTTGTAATAACCGCTGAAACGGCAGCCAAAAGATATTTGAGAGGAAATCCAGAGTCAAGTAATGCAAAACAAACCCCATTAAGACATGAGGCCATTAAAGAACCGCTATTTTGAATCTCTTGAAGTATTATCGTCACAAGAGTTCTCGGGTGATGTCTTCTATGCATAATCGATGATATGTTGGATCCAATAAACCTCTCAATAAGTTTTATTTCCGGGTTTTCTATCAATTGATTAAAATTAAGTAAAAATTAGCAAAAAATGTTTGAATTGAGAGAAACCTCTGGTATGGCTTCGAACTAATCTCCTATAAATGACTTCAATGGTAGCGTTCATCGGATCCTCTTTGCTTTGGTGTACTTCTGTCGGCCCGAAGACAGATGTCTGGACAACAGTATCGCCGAACGAATAGAGTGACGAACCATCGCTTCGGCTTAAGTTTGAGAGTAATACCGATTGGATTCGGTCTCGAATTTGCATTTGATTTAAGCACTCAATTAAATGCAATTAAATTTTATTTTTAAATATTTGTTTTGAAAACAATTAAAGGGACGGAAAACACATGTTTTGAAAGAATGGAATGATTTGATTGGAGGACACAAACACTCCTTTCAATCATTTTTTGACTCCAATTAAAAGCAGACGTTTTTTATGTATAAAAGTTGTGATAAAAATATGAGACTAAAAGGAGTTTAATATAATAAGTGTTCAATAATTTTGTTGAACTTTCAGCCGATTTAGTCATTGAAGCGATTAATTATTTATTTATTTAAATATATTTATAGATAAATATTATTAGTATTTATTGAAAGAGTCAATCATTTTATTCAAAATGGATTTTTCTCATAATTTAATCCTTAATGAAGAGGTTCTCTCGAGTCTTAGTGACCAAAAAAAGCCGATTTTTATCTTTGAATGGCTTCGGTTTGTGGAACAGACACTTCTTAGCACACAAAAGGTCACCATTTGTTTCAAACACTGATTTTGTATTTAATTTAATAATTATTTCAATTATAGACTGATATAAAAGACTATCAAAAGAAACTGATGGACCAACTGTTGGCTCAAATACAACAGTCTTCGGGACCCCCGACCAGACGGTTAATCGCCAGATGTTTGTCGACCCTCTTCTCTGTCGGCGACACATTTCTGTTGTTTGAAACCATTAATAAGTGTAATGATATCCTTAAGAATAAAGACGATTCCCTTTCCTATCAATCGATCAAATTGTAAGTCCTTTTGTTGTGATTTATTTGATTTAATAAATTGATATCAATTAAGATCTGCCATCACTTGTTTGGGAACAATGTATGAAAAATTAGGTCGACTTATGGGTCGCTCTTATGAAGAAACGGTTAATTTATTGCTTAAATCTGTTAAAAACGCTGAGGTATTCATTGAATTGATTTCTATTTAATTTGTTTTAATAATAACTGATTTCAGTCTCAAACTCGATATGAAATATATTCAACATTAGAGAAGATAGTCTTCGGAATGGGAAGTGCCGCTCATTCTGTCCACAGAGAGATTTATAAAGCTGTCAAACATGGGATGAATGATAGAGTGATGACTGTTAGGAGTAGTGCTGCAAAATGTCTGCATAAATTGGTTACCTGTGCGCCATTCCTTTATACCACTGAATTGGAAAATGTATTTTCCATTTGCTTTCGATCGTTGGAGGGCTCTAACTATGAGGTGCGCTGCTCTGTGGCTCAAGTGTTGGGTACTTTAGTGGCCCAAACACAACAAGATTACAACCAAACACTCACTCCATCCGCCAAAACACGAGTCGTCTCTTTAGATGAAGCACTGAATCTGTTGGCCTCAGGCTTTTTGAGAGGAGGTATCGGTTTCTTAAAAAGTGGGGGAGAAATGATTAAAGGCGTTAATGTGAGTCGAGAAACAAGAGTTGGTGTGACCCACGCATATGTGGTTGTGGTTCAGACATTGGGCAGTGCGTGGCTCGAAAGAAATTTGTCGGTATTTCTCATACATTTATTGGATTTATTGGCAAATCCTAAAGCGATTACCACTCATATGGACGCTGTCTATAGTCGCAAATGTGTGGCGTTTGTGTTGCGCTCAGTATTAGGCAAACAGCTCAGCGAAAAGGCACAGTTGGCTGCCATCAAAGAATTGGTCAATATTTTGAATCGTTATCTCAATTTTAATTCAAATAATAACGAATCGAGTGCTGAAAAAAACAATAGTGTTTCGGGGAGTGGTATTGGAAGTGCCAAAGAGACCACTCAAACAGATATTCAATTAATACAACACGTATTGGTTTGTGCTCTGCTTGAAATGGGATGCCTTATCGAAGGTTTGGGCACTTCATGTATTTCCATAGTTAGCGACCCTCACGTAGGGCTCATCGATACGATCTGTTCTATAATCGTTCACCCGTCCAGTTGTGCGCGACTGTCCGCCTCCTGGTGTCTCAGATGTATAGCAGTGGCAGCGCCCACACAATTGACTCCTTTGATTGAACGTTCGTTGGAAAGACTGGAAACATTAAAATCAAATCCTGAGACAATTAATGGCTATTCGTGTGCTCTGTCGGCCCTTTTGGGTTCTGTATGTCAAACACCGTTAGGCATTCCTCACAATAAAGGGAAACTCATATTCAATATCGCTGAAGACCTTTTGCGAAGTGCCTCACAAAACAGTCGTTTGTCATTACAGCGAACACAAGCGGGTTGGCTATTGATCGGTGCGGTCATGACTTTAGGTCCTCCAGTAGTAAAAGGACTTTTGCCCCGAATGTTATTATTGTGGAAAAACTCATTCCCGCGCTCTTCAAAAGAACTAGAATCTGAAAAGGCTAGGGGTGATGCCTTTACCTGGCAGATCACTCTTGAGAACAGAGCCGGTGCTCTCTCAGCGATGACCAGTTTTTTGACGCATTGCAACAAATTAGTTACCGATGAAGTCAAGAGACGACTATTAACTCCAATAGAGTCCGCCCTCACTATGTTAGCCGCTTTGGGGACTGTTTTGGTTAAAAATTATGGCACTCCTGTAAAGGCCAGTCTAGCGATGGTTCGGTTAAGACTTTATGAAACATTACTTCTATTACCGCCACAATTATATGACAACTGTTATACAAATCTATTGCGTCTTTTGGTGGCTGAGTTCACACTTACTGAAAGTGTGGCCAATACTACCACTTCTTTGTTGAGGAGCTTTTGTCACTCAGACGACGATACAATTCTTGGGTCTTGGCTTCAGGAGACTGACCACAAATCAATTGAAGATCAGGTCTTATTTTAATTTAAATCAATCTTTTCTAATGTCTAACAATTCTATTCTTCTCTTATTTTCTAATAAATCCATTCTTAAGATGGAACCCAACAGAAAAGTCCAGAAAGAATTTGTGAGTTCTCTCTCCCTTCTCCCTCTATCACTCACTCCTCTCTTTTCTTTTCATTTGATTTTAAATTCTAATTTTTGAAGACTTTATATAAAAATAATGGGATTATCTTTTAGTTACAACCAAACAGTTCTTCGGGTGCTATAGAACACGACACAACACATCTCTACAAATCACTTGCAAATGATTTAGCAGTTCCTGGACCCTATCCTCTTGGAATAGCGGTTATAGATAAGTCTGCACTTGTCTTCTCATCAGTTTTTCCTTATGTGGCGAACAAACATCGGATTCAAATATTGAAACACTTTCAGGACTGCATAAAACAGGCGAAGTCTGCCCGACAGGAGGCCATACAAATCAATATATTGACTGCTATTTTAGGAGCGCTTAAAGTAATTCATTTCGTAATCATTTCCAATAAATTTATACTTTTTTTCCTTAAATTTCAGTTTTTGACTGAAAATAAGTCGAGTTTAGGAACAGATGAAGTGAAGAAACTTGTCGTGAATCTGATCCTCAATACAATGAGTCATTCAAATCCTTTGCTAAGGTGTGCTTCCGCCGAGTGTTTAGGCCGTTGTGTGCAAGTGATTAATGACGGAAAATTTGTAGCAGAAATGGCTCAGCAATGCTTCGATAAATTAAAGAGTGCGAGGGATGCCTTCTCCCGCACAGGACATTCTTTAGCCTTAGGTTGTATTCACCGATATGTGGGGGGTTTAGGTTCGAGTCAACATTTGAATACTAGTATTAGTATTCTTCTAGCCTTAGCTCAGGACACATCTAATGCTACGGTTCAGGTTTGGGCCTTACATGCGCTCACTTTAATTGCTGATTCTGGGGGACCGATGTTCCGGTCATACGTTGAGCCCACTCTTTCCCATTGTCTTAAGCTTTTACTTTTGGTGCCGATGTCTTACTGTGATGTCCATCAATGTATTGGTAAATGTCTTTCAGCGATGATCACTACAATAGGGCCTGAATTGCAGACCGATTCCAATTCGATTTGTACCACCCGTTCCTCACTATTAGTGGCCTGTGCTATAATGCAAGAACACCACGATTTCATGGTTCAGGCGGAGGCTATTGGATGTCTTCAACAGATGCATATGTTTGCTCCCAAACATGTAATTCTCTCTTCGTTAGTACCGGTGCTCTGCGAAGCGATTCGGAGCTCACATCTTATGTTAAGACGTGCTTCAGTCGCGTGTTTACATCAATTGTCTCAAAGAGAGGCTAAAGAAGTCTCAGAACACGTCTATCTGTGGACTAAAGATTCCAAAAATGAAAATTCAAAGAAATTAATAAACAGTTCAATAGTTGGCGATCACGGGTTGGCCGGAATGTTAATATCAATGTTAGACTATGAAAAGGATCCGATAACTATCAATAATATACATAAAATTATTCAGAGTTTAGTTCAAACCCTGGGTTCTGAATGTTTGGGAGAATGGCTTAGTCTTTGTAGAGAAGTGTTGACTGCAGCGGATCCCAGCTCTTCATTGAACTCACCCGACAAAGACATTGACGGCGATAACGACGAGTTAGTTAGCGATGAGGTGCGCTTTAAGGCCAGTGAAGAACCTGTCACTCATCCGCCAATATCTCCCCGATGGCTGACACGAGTCTTCTCGACTCAGACTTTATGTCGAGTCATCAATTCGTGTGAAAACTCATCCAATTCTGAAATACACTTCAATTTGGCGGCCGCTCGAGAGAGACGTACTTTAAATGCAAATAAAGAGGATTTTCTTGTTCTTCATTTATCAGATTTAGTTAGAATGGCATTCATGGCCGCCACCTCTGATAGCGATGCCCTTCGAATGGAAGGACTGAAGGCTTTGCAACTCATAATCGATAAGTTCTCTAAAGTTCCTGAACCGGAATTTCCGGGACACGTCATATTAGAACAATATCAGGCACAGGTTGGCGCTGCCCTAAGACCAGCCTTTTCTGCTGATACACCATCCCATGTGACAGCAATGGCATGTCAGGTGTGCAGCGCTTGGATTGGAAGTGGTGTCGCTCGAGATCTCAATGATTTACATCGAGTCAATCAACTATTAGTCTCCTCTTTGACTAAACTTCAAAAGGATTCGAGTTTTCGTCTCTACAATGAGAGCGCCTCCACTATTGAGAAATTGGCAATACTTAAGGCATGGGCTGAGGTCTATGTCGTAGCGATGTCTCAAAACCTCAAAAATTCTGAAATTTGTGAAGAATTTGAGACTCAATTGGATTCAACAGATAATACTCAGAAGAGTTTACTGGAATTCGTTTCACCACAACTGCCATCTCTCAGTAAATACTGGTTATCGGCCCTCAAAGATCACGCACTCCTGACCCTCCCTCAAGAATTTTCAAGTCAACTGCCACACGAAGGCGGAGCTTTTTATACGTCTGATACTATTGAGACGGCAAGACCTCGATATCGAGCCTCGTGGCCACCCATATTACATGCCGCTGCTCTTTGGCTCTGCACTAATGGCTTCGAAGTGGACTCAGAATCTAATTTAAATGAAGAGCGCTTTCACCTCTTGTTTGGTATTTGTATGGAAGCCTTATGTAATCCTAAATCAACGGAACCGCTCTCTTATGTTCTTATTTGTCTCAAATCATTGCAACAACTTCTTAGTCATCCATTTCCCGAATCAATGCTGGGAAAGGACTCACAGCTATCGATAGAATTGTGTAATGTTTTGCATCGATTACTTCTTACGCGGGAAACCCCCGAATGTCAGCTCTTAATACTTTCCATCACTCATATCATTACGGAATCACAACTCAAATATTTAGATAACGAAAAGAAGAGGAGACTCAGAGAGTTAGCACCGGCTAATCAGGAACTGGAAAACAGTGATAGAGTTTTAGCTGCTTTAGGAGAGGGTGGCGAAGCGGGTGATATTACCCCCGGCCAATCAGTAGTTTACGCTTTACTCGAAGTTTGTCTGTGCGTATTAGTCCGTCAGTTACCACAATTGAGTCCAACCCTCGCCAGTACTCCCGGTTTGGGTTTTGTTGTTCCGAAAGGTATTAATGAAGAATCTGCTGAACTGATTGGTCGGGCGCTTCAAATATTATGTGATTTACCACTACTTTGTTCTCCGAAAGGGAGTACTATTATATTACCGTCTATTCTATATTTGATTACTGGAGTTCTTAAAGAGAGTGCAAATGAAATGAAAGGGGAGACCAACGCTGATAATCAGCCGATATCTTCAGTTCTAAGTAGTCTAAAATCTTTGGGCTCTTCTTATTTCGCCAAAAGCAGTATTTGTGGCCAAAAATGGATCGAATTATTAAGAAGTACTTTAGCTGTGATTTTGGATTTAAGCAAAACGAGTGAGTCTTTCATTTTTCCTATTTTTTCAATTTTAAATAATTTAGTTATTTTGCAATTAATGCAAACGAATAGTTTGGACTTATTTCGATGGTATTCACTCTTATCTATTATATGTGGCGTTCCTTTCATTAATTTCTGTTGAAATTATTTTAGAAATAAATTCAATATTTAATGAAATTATTTTAAAATTAAATTATAGGCGAATCGGATGAACCAAAACCGGATGAAATAACTACTCTTTTAGCGGTTGGAATCTTCATAATAAAAGCGCCGTCAGATGTAGTACTAACCCCTAATCTTCAATATCCTGCTATTAATCTATTGAAACAATCGCTTCAAAGCGAGAAAAAACCCGTAAGTTTTCAATGGATTATAAATTAAGTGATTTAAACAGTAATTATATTTAAGGTTCAGTTGAAATGTATTCAAACGATTGGAGCGATATTTAAACAGTCGAATAGCAAAGTGTCGATTCCTTTCATTCATATATTGGCGCCGCGAATGATAGAAGTGCTCAACAATTGTGTCAAACAAATCAAAAGATCGAAAGTAAATGTCACTCAAATAGAGTGCGAAATTGTTTTAGAATTATTCAATTGTTTGGAGATTCTCATAGAAATGGCTCAGAACGACAAAAGTACACCACTTTTTAATTTATTAAAATTGTATTTTTAAAGTTTTTTGTTTTTTTTTTCAAAATAGAAGTAAACATTTTGACAATATTTTTGCCCCTTTTGTTGGTTCTATTGTCAGACGAGGATATAAGTCGACTGAAGAGTTATCGCCGTAATCTTCACGACAGTGCGTATCAAAAGTTGACATCTATTGGTCCTAAATATCCACAAGAGTTCAGACAAGTGATCGGTTCTGATCCGCAGTACAGAAATATTTTAGAAAATGTGATCCGATCTCAACAAATGAGTGCAACGAATGTACAAAACTCTTCACAAAATGTTTCTGTTCAGAGAGAAAACCCAACCATCAAATTGAAAGTTGATTTTAGTAATTATACAGAAAATTAAAATCAATTTTTTTCTATTTATTAAGTCTTTTAATTTTATTTATATGTTATTTAGATTTTATATGTCTTTGAAAACAATTGTTTTAAATGTTTTTACTGTTTTTATGTCAATATAATGTCGAATACATTTTGGTATATATTTTATAAATAAATTCAATTTAT
>JAQGBR010000945.1:0-10326 GCA_034698525.1 Achipteria nitens | reverse complement strand
AAGAAAATATGAAATTTTTATCTTAAAATCTTTTATTTTAATCATTTAATTGAATTATTATTATTATTAAAACTATAAATAACTAATTAATTACAATATTTACATAAAGAATAAATTATTAAAGAATAGAGAATTACTTAACGATACCATACGAGACATTATTAGTATTGATATCAGTGTTAATGTTATTCTCATTAATTGTCTGATCTGGAAGTGTGTCATCAATGATATCCTCGTAATTAGTTGGATGAGTGCAAGGATTGCACGGATAAGTAAATGTTTCTCTCAATGCAGAGCCCAGGGATTCACGAAGTCTTTCAAAAAATGTTTTGACCTCAAGATTGTCGTTGTTTTGAAAGTCAAAGTCCGCCACTTCTAGAGTCAAATTGAGTCTTTGGCGCTGTTGTAAGTGATATGCGATCCCCACCACTATTATAATGATCGCCAAAATTGAACTCATTATCGGAATTATTACAAAAATTAATTGAGTTTTTCGCACAACTATTGAATAAATAATTAAAGAATTAATTATAGTTTTGATAAACAGTTTTAGCGAAAAGAAAACCAATATTTGTTTGAAAAGAAATCCAATTAATTGAATAAAACATTACTTACTGTCATAAACCTTAACAGTAATTGTTTTGTGTTTGAAATTTAATTGATTAAAGACTGATATTTCTATATAATAGGTATCGTTTTTTCGGAAGTATCGGGTAATCGGAAAATAACAGTTATTTCCAAAAAGTGTGAGCGGATGACACGTATAGTTATCTTGTTTTTTATTGAAGAAGTCATAGCAGTATCTGAAGGGTGAGTCTCCACCCGAACAGTTAACTTTAAGGTGAAGCAGATCCCCGTCCAAAATGAATGTATTTCCCGTAACATTCATATCTTTAATCTCATTTTTAGCGGAAAGGGTTAGCATTTTATTTCCTAATTTTGTGATATT
Source organism: Achipteria nitens (assembly GCA_034698525.1). Taxonomy (NCBI): domain Eukaryota; kingdom Metazoa; phylum Arthropoda; class Arachnida; order Sarcoptiformes; family Achipteriidae; genus Achipteria; species Achipteria nitens. Next base: position 9,377 of record JAQGBR010000945.1, on the reverse strand, counting down.
TGAGTGCAAAAGATGTATATTAGAGGCGGCGACGACTTCGACATTATATGTTTTATTTGCTGTAAACGTGTAGTTCAAGTCTGGCCATGAATTCGGACCAATAGTGTGTCCCTCCAAATGCCAGGTATAGTTTGTCGACGCGTTTGTCATAAAATGTGAGCCATTAATGTGAGCCCTCAGTTCAACAGTTCTGTTGGCGGCGACTAAGGACTGAGTGATGGCCTCTTCGAATATACCCGACTGTCGAATATTTATATCGACGGCTAATGAGTCTATCGATTGAAACAAATTATTAAATATTATAATAATTATTAAATTATTTTTAAAATACTTTGGAGTTTGAAATGAATTTCGTTATCAGCGATGAGCCAACCCTTTAAACCCCAGATATAGACAAAGACCTGAACTTTCATAACAAAGACTCCGATCGCGACATTGCTATAAGTAGTCGTGTAATTCACTTCAGGTCCGGCAACAGTCTGTCCCCTATGCGGCGGAAATATTCCTCTGTCGCTAAATTCATACCAATACTGATCGTCCAATGAATCGCCCCTTAGTTTGGCAGTAAAAGTGATGGGAAGATCCAGAACTCCCGGTCCGTCATTTGAGACCTCAACTGACACTACAAACAAATCAATTGATTTTGAATTTTTATTTTTAAAACAAAATGTTTTAAATGATATTTACAGCAATTTATGATTTTAATGAAACCAAACAATAAAATAATTACTATTAATTTAGATTTCATTTTAAATAAATCAAAAAACCAGACATTAATTTAAGATAATTGTAATGATTTGTCATTTAATTAAAGATTATATAAATTTAGCCAAAAATGTAAACAAATCATTGAATCAGAGTTTGAAATATTAGACCATTTGTTGACTTTATTTGACAACAGATGTCACTATAAATGTTGTTTACAATTATTTTTGTTTTATTTTTGAGTTAACAAAAACTGTTTTGTTTTTTACTCTTTAATTAATTTGAATTAATTTTAAATTAATGGAAAAAATGGTTAAAACAAATGATTTGCCGAAAGTTTTGAAAGCATTGGAAACCGTATTAAATGATTGTCTTTCAGTCAATAGAGACGACACTCTCATTGAAAAGTTGTTTACATTTCTGAGACACGACTTGAATCTGAATTTAGTGGACAAACAATTAGTCTTAAAATGTATTGAAAAGTCTATCGATTTGTCAATAAGTGAATTGAATGCAAACAATGATTGCAATGACTGGACATTAGTTGCAATTAAGTTACGTATTTGTGGTTCAATTCTCTCAGACAAAGAACTCTTTGTTTGTCAACAAAAATGTCTCAAATTTATTGAATTGATGTCAAATGAAGTAATTAATTGCAATAAGTCTTCCCTCAGATATTCGTATTTCAGTTGTCTTAATGACATCAGTGATCATCATTTGGGCAAAAATTGGATTTTAAGCAAAACTTTTTCCAATTCAACAAATTTTAAGACATTTCCACAACTTTTGTGGTATTTTCTCAACAAAACCGAAACTCGTTTTGTCGAAACACAAGTATTAAAACTCTTCGTCTGTCTATCAAACCATTCATTGATTGAATCAGATTTAGCCCAAAATTTTGATGAAATATTTGCAAAAATGATTTCTTCATTGAATCCGTCGAATATCGATATTATTAGAGAAATATTGGTTTCAATTGAATCCAAACATCAATTCATTGAAAAATTCAAATTAATTGAAGTTTTGAAGGATTGTATTGAACTCTGGAGTCAAATATTTGGAGAAAAACTCTTTGTTTTATCGCAAACATTAGGTCTTTGTGTTGAAAACTACGAAAAAGCCATCGAAATAACCGATAAATTGATTTCAACCAATGATTTACTGTCAGTCATAGGATTTTTGACAGAATTTATTAAATCTAATAATAATTATGTGAAACATATTTCTGAAAAATGGTTTAATTATACGTTCGGTTGGTTTGCAATAAACACTCAACAAATCGATTGCTTTGATCTCACAATTAGTGATAAAATATTTTTAGAGAAATTCTCAAACAAAACAACAAACGATTACTGTTTGAAACAAATAAATAAATTGGATTTTAATAATTTTGATGACAAACAGATTCGGCTTATGTTTGAAGTCATATCAAAAAATATTAAATTAAATAACGAAAAACGAGAATTACGTAAAACTATTTTACAATATTTTTATGTTTTGGAAAAAATCTCTTTGAATTCAATGCTTAAAAACGAAACGATTCAATATTTTCTTAAATTATATTCAGATTTATTAGCATTTGTTTCAAATGATTACAAAATAATTATTTTGAAAAGTTTGAGACTTTTAATGGCGAATAATGTTTGTCACAAAACTTGTGATTCTGAAAACAACGGTATTATTGAAGTTTGCAAACAATTGAACTCATTTTTAAATCAAATTGAAATCAATGAAAACAATTGGGAGATAAATGACAGTATTCTAGAAGTTATTTATTCTCTGTTTTCATCGCTCTCTAAAAGTGGTATTAAATTGATATCAATTTCCTCAGAATTGTTAACAACTGTTCTCTCAATTAATTGGACTAAAAATGAAGATAATTTGTGTCCAACAATACGATCGACTTTAATATCTGTTCTTTTAGTAATAGCCTTAAACACATCAGACATGGATTTAAGTTCTTTATGTGTTCCAAATAATAATATAAAAGACCTCAAATCGTTATCAATCCTATTAATAAGCGATGAATTAATAGTCAAAACTATTATTATTAAAACTTTTGAAGAAAATATCTGTTCATTGATTGATATCGAAGAACAAAATAAACAATTATTGGAAGAAATAATTAAAATTCTTTGCGATCTTTCAATCAATGAATTGGACGAAGATTTACAAACAAATGGATTAAAATTATTAAACAATTTATTCAATGAACTGAATCACAGAAAACAATTTTCGGTGACATTTAATTTGTTCTTCAATTGTCATTACTTACACGTTATCTACCATTTAATCAATTCCTCTGAATATCTCTTTAAAGTGAAACAGATTTGCGTTCATTTCATTGAATACTTTCAAAACGAATACAAATTACTGTATGGAAGAGAAAGTCAACCAAAACTCCAGTCTTTAATAACCAGTTCTTTATCACTGAATTTCAATTCTGATACTAAATTCAAACAATTTTTATCATTCGATTCAGAAAAGGTTTTCGATTTTATTCTAAATTTTGATACAAAAAAATTCAATGAAAATGAAATCGAAGATCGACTCCAACACAATGTTTTGGACGACATATTATCTGTTTCTTTGATTGACACAAATATTCTGATCGATTGTTATTGAGTTTAAAATTCAGTAAAATTTAAAATTATAAAAATAATCTTTAGATTAATATTTAGCAAACTTTTAGACATTTTTTATTTTATAAAGAGTAGAGTCTGACCCCAATCACTACCACTTAAATGTTAACAATTAATTAATGAAATCAATTAATAAATTTAATTAAATCAATCAAAAAGTATTTCAAATTTTATTTTTATCGCATTTTTACTGAAAAAGTTACTTAAAAACCGGAAACTATTCGGAAACTATACCTTCAAAAAAGTAATGCATTAAAAATAGACCCGAACCTCAATATGTGAAGTCCTCTAATTGTGAAAACCCTCTCTAATGTGAATCAAAAGTGTATGTAAATAAGGTTAGAACCACTTTCATAGAAAATAGACCTTTCACTCTGAAAAGCTCTATATGTGGTCCCAAATCAGTTGAGATTTAGATGTATTACACGTGTATTACGTAATTCGCGCTTAAAATGGTTTTCATTAAAAACTTTTAAATTAGTTTTCATTGGATTTGATATTTAGTTCAAACAAATGAGAAAATAAGATGACATCACTTGAGACCAATGACTGACTGTTTTGTTATGCGATTGCTTTGAGTCTAAACGCAGAAAAGCATTTCCGCTAAAATTAACTCCATTTTTATCAATACTTTTAGACAACTGTTCTCTTCTGAAGGAACCACTAATTGTTGTTTATATATATAACTGTTCATCAAATCAAAGAACACATATTTTTTAAGCCTTTCATTGATTAAGATTTGAAATATCAGTAATTTTTAAATAAATAATTAAAATATGGATCAAAATAATGGCGTAAAAGAAGATATAAGTGAAGAACAAAAACCAAAACTGAGTCATAAAGAGAAGAGAAAATTAAAATTACAGAAACTAAGAGAAGCCGAAGAATCAGAATTAGTCGAGAGATTGGACTCAAACTTTACGGTCTCGACGTCTGCCACACAATCGACACAATTATTGGATAATTCATTGAAAGTCGACTGCTTTACAATAAGTGCCGCCGGAAAAGAACTTTTAGTGAACGCCTCCCTCTCTATTACTTTGAGCCGAAGGTATGGTCTCATAGGACCTAATGGTTACGGAAAGACTACTCTTATGCGACACATCGCTGACAGAAAAGCTCTTCATTTGCCGCTAGAATTAGAAGTATTGCTGTGCGAACAGGAAGTGATAGCCGACGACACCAGTGCTGTGGATGTTGTGCTCAGAAGTGATACCGTAAGGGTTGGTCTCCAACAAGAATTGGATGAATTGATAGCTAAAGACAGTCAAAACAGCGACAGAATTAATGAAATCTATCAACAGTTGACTGCTATGGGAGCCGACAGTGCAGAGGCCAGGGCTCGACGTATATTAGCCGGTCTGGGCTTCACAACCACTGAAATGCAGAACAGAGCGACCAAAAACTTTTCTGGCGGATGGAGAATGAGGGTATCCCTCGCCAGAGCTCTCTTTATTGAACCGACACTTCTATTATTGGACGAACCGACCAATCATTTGGATCTGAATGCAGTCATATGGCTCGACAATTATCTCCAGTCCTGGAAAAAGACTTTAATTGTTGTGTCACACGACCAGTCATTTCTGGACAACGTTTGCACAGATATTATACATTTGGATCAGAAAAAGCTGTTCTATTATAGAGGAAATTACACTCAATTCAAGAAAATGTTTGAACAAAAGAAAAGAGAATTTAAAAAAGATTTTGAAAAACAGGAGAAACACATCAAAGCATTGAAATCGAGCGGAAAATCGGGGAAAACGGCCGAAAAACTGGTTCGGGAACAACAGAGCAGAAAACAGGGAGAGACACAGACACAGGATCTCCTTAAAAGACATAAGGAATACGTCGTTAAATTCAAGTTCACAGAAGCGCCTCCTTTACAGTCACCAGTTTTGGGTCTACACGACGTTGACTTCGGTTACGACTCAAAGAACCTGATATTCAAAAACGTTAACTTCGGTATAGATATGTCGAGTCGTATAGCAATTGTCGGACCCAATGGAGTCGGAAAAAGTACTTTTCTTAAACTATTGAGCGGAGAGTTAGTGCCCACTCGAGGAGAGATGCGAATGAACCACAGGGCCAGAGTCTCCAAATTTGATCAGCACTCTGGAGAACATCTAACTTCTGAAGAGACTCCCACTGAATATCTGATGCGAATATTCAACTTAACATATCAAGAGTCGAGAAAACAATTGGGTTCCTTTGGTTTGGTATCTCACGCCCACACCATTCCTAACAGTCAACTGAGTGGAGGACAGAAAAGTCGCGTCGCTTTGTGTGAAATGGCTTTGAAAGGACCGCACGTTCTTATATTAGACGAACCCACAAATAACTTGGATTTAGAGTCAATCGACGCTTTGGCCAAAGCTATCAATGAGTTCGAGGGCGGAGTAGTTGTGGTCACTCACGACGAGAGACTTATTCGAGAGACTGATTGTCAGCTTTGGGTAATCGAACACAAAAATATCGATGAAATCGACGGAGACTTCGATGACTACCGCCAAGAGATTCTCCTCGCTTTGGGTGAAAAAGTAAACAATCCCTCTGTTTCTGCACAACTGGCGGGCGCTGTCTAACTGTCCACTTATACAACATTTTGTTATTTAATTCGTTTTTAAATTAAATCTATTATTAATTCAAAAGATTTTAATTTATATAAAAATTTGTGGAAATTTTCAAAACAATTAATTTCTGATCCAATTATTTAACTCAAAGAATGCAAAACTCTCTAAAAGTCTGGTAACAATCGTGACCTACAGTTCCCGAATTTGACTATCTTTTAGTCATAAGTATTACGACTACTCTCACCTCTGATCCAAATTCTAGACTATTGTTATATTAAATCAAATTTTAAATGAGAAATATTTTTATTAAAATGTAAACCGAAATAATTGAATACAACATTAGTTTAGGATTAGTAACAGAAATAACACTACAATTTCACCACTAATTAGTCCATTATTTGATAGTTTAGTTCTAAAGGGGTATAATAATAATAATAATAATAATAATAATAATGTGTTTAATCGAGTAAACTATGTGTTTGGACTCGAGAGCCAAGTAATAGGAGTTGAGTTGCTTTATTTGGATCCGATGAGAAGGCAGCCTCTGCTAAGGGACAGACAACTTTGAATTCCATTTGGAGTTTCTGTAACCGAGTCTTCAATTCGCTATTAATATCCAATAATTTATTCCTCTGTTCTTCGATGTCATCGGATTCGGCCCTTTTCTTCTGTCGGTACCGATTGGCCGCATTTTTGTTTTGTTTTCTTTTGCGCTCTTTTTTCTCATTAATTGTTTTCTTTTTATTTGGTTTTGAATTTTCATTAGTTTGAAGGGCTTTCCGTTTATACTGTCGTTTGGGAATGGATTTGGTCTCCGGAGGAAGGATTTCATCACTGTTTGAGTCTTTCGATACTTCGGTTATCAATTGAATGGTTATCTCAGAATCAAAACATTGATTTGAAGTCAATTCGGAGTCACTTGAATTGGCGGACAACAGCTCTTCCAATAGAGTGATGGCTGAAGTGTCGGCTGAGTTGTCATAAACTGATTGTGGAGAAGAGGGTGCAGTCGATAGTGGGCTCAGGAATGCCGACGAATCCAAGTAATCGATTATTTCATTGGCTTTTGAGTGCTGTTGAGTGTCGACCTCTTTGGTGATCGCCTCGAGTGAGAGCTCGGGTTCATTATTGAGGTTGAATTCAAAGTCACAAAAGCTTCTGATGTCTTCGAATTCTCGAATCCATTCATACGAATCCAATTGTGGTGTTATTTCCGAAAAATGTTGTGATTGGGGACAGTCATCACTAAAGAATGACTGCTCTGTCGGCGACAGAAGCGCCGAATCGAAGTTCAATATTTCGGTCATTTGTTTGGTTTTGTTTGCAATCATTTGATTCCAATATTTTTTTGTTATTTTTATTATTAAATGATATAATTATTGATTCAAAAGTCGTAAAACACCTGAAAAACAAAATTAAATCCATTTTTAAATTAAATGACAATTAATTAAAGGAATGATTGAAACAAAGATAAGTTCAATGAAAATATGGCTATAATTGAGTGCAAACACTAAATACTAGAAATCCATTCATTTGTCTAAAAATAATTCAAAGATTAAAATAATTAAAGACTTAAGACTTACGCCATTTTTATTTCTTTAATACTTTGCGACACCATTTGGTGCGCGGTTTGTCTTAAACAACAGTTAGTCCATCACTGGAGGAGACAAATGTCACAATTCTTGTATTACTGTTCTCTCTTTGAAGGCATAGATTAAAATGGAGTCAATCTCTGCGGAAATGGTGTTCACAAAACAACACTTAACGCAATCGCATAACAAAACACTCAGTCATTGGTCTCAAGTGATGTCATCTTATTTTCTCATTTGTTTGGAGTAAATATCAGATCCAATGAAAACTAATTTCAAAGTTCTTACTATCGATTGAATAATTCCTTTAACTCTTCTTTTGGACAAAAAGTTATTAAAATAATTAATAATTATCTCAAAAACGTTTACTAAACGTATTATAACTCAAATAACATCTCAAAAATGCAAACAATTGTTATTAAATTAAAAATATAAGAATTATATTAAACATAACCTAAACTCATAGAAAACAACAAAATAATTAGTAATCATTTTTTAAAAACAGATTATTAAAGAATGACCACAAATCAAATTTGATTATTCTAACCTGAACATATAGCAATTATAGCAAAGTTACCTTTTGTTATGGCGTTAAGCATACAATTTTGATATTTGAATGGATACGAAAATCTAATAATCTAATTGTGTTTATTAAGTCTAAATTTTAAATTGTTATATTAAATTAGACCCTGCTCACTCACTCAAATTATGCAATCATTATTATAAACTTGAAATTTCAAATTCCAGTGAAATTCTAAATGTTCTCAAATCCAATAAAGTGATGACAAATGAAAAACAAAGAGTTTAGTCTAAACTGTATGTGAAATGTTTGGTATGTATTGCATCAGAAAAAGTGCTGAATTTTTGAGTCTTGGCTTTACAGACACTGCAGTAGTATTTAAGTGAGAAAATAAACACTCATTCAATGCTTACATTTGAAGGATGGCTTTCCTTTGAAACCAATTAATCAAAATATAGATTATTTTCAAAATAAGACAATATTTAAATAAATTTGTTAGTACTGTAATCGATATTAGAATTAATCATGCTCAAATTGAAAAATCTCTGAAACTAATGCCAATTTTCTGATTTTTTGATCGATTTATTATTTCGGTTAATATGAAATCAAAATACGAGAAATAGTTTGAATAAAAACATTTGAGAACTGATTATCAAATCTTTGTCTGAAATTTGATTTCTAACGAAATAGAGTTAAATGTATTCTATTATTAAGTTTATAATTCAATGATTGAAATCAGTATAACAAAGGAAACGACAACTAAATAAGTAAAATAAGATCATATTATTTGGTTATCCTATTATTCACTTAATATTTATATTAATGAGATGTCAATCATTTAAATATTTAATTTTTAAAAAAATTAAAATATTAAGAAATACTAATAAATTATTTGTAATAATATTCAAAAGGTTTAAGTCTTAAGAGAAAGAGTCGACAACTCCTGATCTTTGACTAAAAAGACTGTCATATAATTTAGAACTTCAAAAATTGATTTATGTAAAGCCACCGGCGATTTACATCTATTTTCTTATATCAATGTTAAGATATCCATTAAATTTAACATGCTTATTTGACTTAATTATTTACCCTCGGGCAGAGTTCACATCAAAAGAATTTTAGTGATAATTCAATAACAAACTCAACAAACCTATAATTGTGAGCTCATTACACCTCATCTCAATTACTTTTGGATATTTTGAATGTCAACTAAAAGTCTATGTTTTTAACAGAATTTTATTGTAAATTTGAAATGTTTTTAATCAATATTTTGTTTCTTAAATTCATATTTAAGATAATTTACTCAAATTATTGGGGAAAAAGTTATTTTATTTGACTCATATTTTTATAT
>JAQGBR010000944.1:0-10327 GCA_034698525.1 Achipteria nitens | reverse complement strand
TATAATTAAATGGAAAACAAATATACAATCGATTAAAACAAATGAAATAATAAAAACAAAAAAGCATTTTATCGGTGAAAGCATATAAAGGCATAGATTTTTCAAAAACAATATATATTTTAATTAATATTTAAATTATAAGATTTTCACCAAAAGAATAATTGATTTCTTTTTATACATTATTTGATATAAATAGCGATAATTAGTTTCGTTTGAAAAAAATTTGCGTTTTATGCCATTATTTGTGACATCAGTTTTTCAGATAAAAAATAGGATTCATTTGTTGTTATATTAATTTATAAACAAAATTATTGTTATCTCAAAAAACTCTCTAAACTTTCAATTAAAATATGTATTAATCGGACAAAAAATTAAGAGTTTTTCAAAACTGATTTCAATCGATTAAATTCGTACTCAATTCTAATGTAAATAATGATAATGAGGTAAGGGATCAGTCATTTGGTGATATAAGTTCTTTTATTGGCGCACTTTTTAGTTATTTTGCCGACTCTTTCCTTGTGATCATTCGTTAATTTAATGATCAGTTGTCGCGCTTCAGAGATCTGATCGGCGAACAAATTACTTCTCTGAAGATTACCTCTAATCAGATCATTCAGTTTTACTGTAATTGAGTCCAAACTGGAGTCCACTGTCCGACTGTTCAGTTCACTAACACTTAGATTATTATTTTTCGTGCAATTATTTGTAGAATTGTTAGTTGTGTTCGAACACTGGTTTGTGAGGACCGCCACATCTTTTTCAAAAGTATCTAAAAACTGATTGAGTCTTCGATAAACACTCTCTTCATTGTCAGACATCACTTCCATCTGAGTGGCCAAATGATGTATTTTCCACCCATTCTTTCGTTGAAGTCCTTCATTACTTAATTCACTTAAAGTCAATTTTTTTTCGGGTTTTGGTCTGACATCAGAATACCTTAAAAAGTGGTATTGAAGTGATTTCCAGCCGACGTTATATGAAGACAAAAGTGAAACTCTGGGCTTCTTATTAATACGAACAACACTTTCCTTATCATTAAGAACTTCCCTGTCTTTTGAAGTGTTGGCGCTATTATTCAGTAAATGTATGTTTTGGGAGGACTTAAGACTCGAGGGCTCTAATAACTGCTTTCGAGGTTTCTTTCGTGGCGTTTGGTTGCCCTCAGAGTTTGGAGTCGTCGGTAGACTGAGTGCAGAACTAATACCGACCGTCATCTCTGTGTTTAGGGTATCATTGGATCGATTGATGTCTGCATTTGTTGGACCCAAAGACGATTCAGAGAGTTTGAGACCAAAGTTTGCGGGTCTGACAGTAGGGTTGGATCCGGTGATGATTGTGTTGGGAGTTGTCTTGAAAAGTGCTGTTTGAGTGACTCCTGTGTGCGAATCATTGGCTATTCGTTTGCGTATTAAAATGCTGGGACGCGGAGAGCTCGGGGTTGAGGTCTGAAATTGGTTCTGCTTTACGGGCGAACTGACCGGTGAGGACAGAATTGTTGGTCTTAGCGGTGATGCTGTGCTTACAGTAGTCGTCGGCTGTAATGACTGTTGCGATTGTGTTGTGGATGGAGTTTGCGATGAGTTTATGCTTGCATTTTGGTGGACAGTCGACCGACTCGAGGGTTGGGTGTGTTGTGAGACGTGTTGCGATTTATTACTTACATTCTGTTGAATGAATGGTGTGGTCGACACAATCGAGTGCCGACTCGTTATCGAGTTATTAGCGCTCGAATTAACGGACAGTTTATTTGTTTGTGAGGTTAGGGTCTGCGCAGTCGTTGCAAACGAAGCGACAGAAGCGCTGACATTCACTACATTATGAAGAGTTGTGTTTCCAGTATTCAAATTCTGAGCCGTCGCTGAATTGAATATAAACTGTCCTTTCGTTAGATTTATTATTCCCGACTTATTAGCGGTAGTGTTGGCACCCGAACCCATTGGTATCTGTCCTGCAATAATGCCTACTCGAGCCACATGTGTCGGCACTGTAGTAGCCGTTTGAGCGCCTGACCCACCGATACTTATTGCCATTTTAGTGGGTTGTGTTGCCATTAAAGTGGATCCGAGGACTGTAGTTCGCGGACCACTTATTTTGCTTATGTTATGAATAGTGTTTGGCTTTAATTCATTCGGCGTTTGGTGTAATCGAATGGGACGGGCGTTCACTACATTAGTGTCGTTAGGGTTAGCCATAACCAGACTCACCGATTCAATCGGTAGGGGACCCGATGTTGTAATGAAAGGTCGGTTCGAACCACATATTTGTTTGACTGCAGACGCAGAATGTGAGGACACGCCTGAAGTGTTGGCAGTGCTTACGTTCTGGAGATTCAAAAGTGGAACCGCATTAGACGTGTGCTGTTGACCACCGATTAGATGTGTTGTCCGCACAGATATTGAGGCTGAAGATGAGGTCAAAGAAGGTGTAGAACCCGTTGTACTAATAGTCTGTCCAGAAATAACTGTCTGTCCCCTCAAAGCAGCACTCATTTGAAGCGCAGGTCTGTTCCCAGAATTGATAGGACGCGGATGTAATATAACTGTCTGTTGACGGGAATTGTCGGCTGAAAATCGGGCCACCATTACAGAGAGGGCGCCCACTGCCTGACCCTGACTTGAGTTGGTATAGAAGTTAGCGTTTGAGGTGTTAGTCGTCACCCGATTGGTGGCCAGAGTTGTGCTCGAATTAGACATTTCTATCGCGGAATTAGACGGCAAACAAATGCCAATTGGCTTCAGGTCTGCCTTTTGTGGCGCTCCAGTCGTGGCAGAGGAGGACCCGATCGTTATTGGCATTACTTCTTCACCAGAAGATCACTTAAGTCTTTGATTGTCTTCAATGAGACAATCGATACAAAAGTCAAATAAAATTAATAATAATTCAGACAATTATTAAAATTAATAAAAATCATTGAAATCAATACAAATAAAAGCGATTCAAATGTCACACAAATGTATGCCTCAAATAAATGTCCGATACTTTGGCTTAACTTATCGTTCATTTAAAAACAAATTCATCGCTAAATCGTTTCAATACAGCAATACTTCAATCCATTAAAAGACATTAAATTAATAAACAATCGATTGATTTAATTGTATTTAATTGAAGCCTATATTATATCTCGTATTCAATACATTCAATAATATTATGAGTCTATGAGTCTGTCTGTTATGCATCGCGAGAGCGACCACTCAATAGTAAACGACAGTAAAGCCAACACTGGAAGTGACGCACAGCTTAAGACACTGCCATTGGCTGAAACACTCAAATATTTGTGACGAGACTACTGTTCCTGTCCTCTACTCTCCATTATTCACGTCTACTCTTAACTAATAGTTTAAATATTATCAATCAATTAAATTGATTTCCGTATGATTTTTGCTCAAAAAATAATTAAATTTACAGAAAATAAGACTTTTTTATTGATTAAAATGACATTAATTTAGTTTACACTCAAATCAATACATTTATTCTTAAATAAGTTTAGATACAAATAAGACGTAAACTATGAATGAATTATTGTTTGTGTTTTACTCTCAAATCAAATCTTTTACTGCATATCAGGTCTTCTCAATTGACAACATTTAAAATTATTTTTATGTTTAATACAATTTTTATTTTTCAAATTTTTCAACAAATCTTTTCTATCATTTGTTTCGATCCTTTGTTTTTGTTTTTGTTCTTTAATTTTGACGAATATTTTTAATTAATATATTAATAAGATTTGAGTCAATCTGTTTAGAAATAAAACAATTGTTTAAATATAATTAAAAACAAATTCATTTAATAGAAAGTATTCATAAATATCGTAACCAAAGTGTGACCCCATTAATGGTTTGAACATAAATGTAAACGCCTTTCCCTTCCCTCCAAAAATCGTAACATTTAGACATCAATAGTAAACAATTTGCATAAAAGGAGAGCCAATAAAATAACACTATTTTTGTCTTTACTTTATTTTGAGGACAAATCAAAGTTTGGCGCAAATATTCAATTATTACATAAAATAAAAACAATTTTTAAAAACAATATTTGTTTTCATTTATAGTTTAATGAATTAAAATAATAATCAAATTATGAGTTAATAACTATTTTTGATTTGAGAGAGCAATGAAGAGGACAATCGGGCAGTGGTCAGAACCCATGACTTTAGATCTGATTTGATTGTCACACAATTTATCCGACAATTTATCTGAAATAAGGAAATAGTCGAGTCTCCAACCGATGTCTTTTTGCCGACTATTTCGTAAATAACTCCAAAAAGTGTAACATTTCTTAGAGTTTGGATATAAGTCACGAAATGAGTCGATAAACCCTTTAGAGAGAAGTCGTGAGAAGTCATCCCTTTCTTCTTTAGTAAATCCGGCGGTTTTTGTGTTTGTTTTGGGATTTTCTAAATCTATTTCTTTGTGGGAAACGTTGAGATCACCGCAAAGTATTACCGGTTTCTCCGAATTCTTTGCGACCAAATATTCTTCGAAAGCAATATTCCATTTCTGACGATAATCGAGTCGAACCAAACCTCTCCCAGAATTGGGGACATAAGCCGTCACTAAAAAGAAGTCATCAAATTCTGCGGTAATGACTCTGCCCTCTGAATCGTGTTCTTTGGCACCGATTCCTTTCGTTACTTCTTTTGGTTTGACTTTAGAGAAGAGACTGACCCCCGAATAGCCCTTAGTTTGGGCCCAATTATGATATTTATATCTATATTTGTTCCAAACATTTATTTCTTCGGGAAACGTCTTTTGATCGCATTTTGTTTCCTGAAGACATATAATGTCAGCGTCTTCTGCGTCCATAGATTTCATGCCATCCTTCTTGAGAAGAGCTCTGAGTCCACTCACATTCCATGACATTATTTTCAATCCATATTTTTCTCCAGATTTGGACACTTTATTACATCCAATGTGCTGACCACTAATGCCAACAGAAGTATTAACTTCTTCTTCGAGTGTTTCCTTAACTTTTTTATCTGATTTGTTCTTAGTTTCAACTTTTCTTTTACTCATTTCTTTTAAATCTAAAAAAAAATAAAATTCAAATTAATTTGAGAATAGATTTGAATTTGAATTTAAACCAAAAGTAAAGCTTTTGGTCACAAAAGTTGTCCTTAAGTTTTGTCTATTCAACCAATTGATGGCTAATCTGATAATAAACTTATTAATCGACAAAATGTTTACTAATGTTGACTAATGATTAGTATCGACACAATTAATGCCAATTAAGACAAAAATGTTGTTATTGTTGTGTTTGAGTGAAGTGTTTGAGCGCGCAATCAGTCAACTGAAGGCACGTGTCGTCACTGTCTGTCAATACTTGTGTTTATCGCTTACTTCTGTCGATTCAAATGGTTTTTTAAATTTAAATCTCTTTTGATTTGTATTTTAATTTAGAGTTTATTTTTTAAAATCAATTATAAATTTTCTGATTTGAATGAAACGATTAATTGAAATCATACTCACCTTTAATAGGAGTGAAATCAATCGCCAAATACTTAATTTGACAGAAAGTGATGTCAAAACTAATGATTTGAAAATTGATAATAAATTTGAATCAATTAATAGTAAACAAATCGTTGTTTACTCTAAGTTTTGCCAAACAATTTATTTCATTAAAATACTTAATTCGTGTCTCAGTTATCGTCAAATTGTTTTCAATAGATTTAAACCAAAAACATTGAAAATTAGTGACATTTATAGTGAAAATCAAAATAATGATGACATCAAACAAAATATATTAATAATTAAATTTGTGATTAAACTCAAATCAATTGATCACATCTTAATGATTGACAAGAATTGGTTTGTTTTAAATTGAATTTTTAAATCAAAAATGTATTCAATCATTTTTAAAATAAATTTTAGGAATAAACGAATATTAAATTTAGTGGAAATCCGTTTTAGAGTAGAGGACAGCCTTTCGTGGCTCTCGACATTAGGAGGTGCCTATTCATCACTTGGAGAGTATAATATCAATTGTGTTAGTAATCGATTGAAACAATTATTATAATTAAATTTATTGTAAAATCAAATTTAAAATTACATTTAATTTAAAGGCTGTAAAAGCGGGACAGATATCGATATCTCAGTTGCGTTTGGCTTCAATTACCGGTGACCCCAATATTATAGCC
The DNA here is from genome assembly GCA_034698525.1 of Achipteria nitens. Taxonomy (NCBI): domain Eukaryota; kingdom Metazoa; phylum Arthropoda; class Arachnida; order Sarcoptiformes; family Achipteriidae; genus Achipteria; species Achipteria nitens. The sequence goes on along the minus strand of JAQGBR010000944.1, from coordinate 4,194 downwards.
AAATGTGGTATTTATATGGCGTTCAGTCTCTGTCAACAGAACAGGAAAAAAGAAGCCATAAAAATGATGAGACGAACCATTTATCCATTTATAACTCAAATCAAAAATTGTGATAAAATAATATTTTCGATGTATTCCTCTCTTTGTTATCGCATTAAAAACTTTTGATAAATAATTCTAACATTAATTTTAAAAGCTTTCAGTTTTTTAATGAATAGAAAGTAATTCCAACGAATTTTTAACTAATTATTCAAATATAATATAAATTGTGATAAAAAAGAGAACAAAAGCTATAATCGATTAAAACCTTTAATACCGAACCTTATTATGAATTAACGGAATAAAAACTTAAAATCATAAAATGTTTGAATGGAGTGCTTTCCCTCTTTTTTACTCTAATATTCTTCATTCTGTGTGTCATTAAGTATTTGGTTATCATCGGGACTGTCGTCGGGAACAGCGAATCCCTCTTCAGTCGCATACAAAATCTCAAGAATTTTATCGGTTATGAGATTCTTCTCATCGTTTTGATCATTGGTTTGACACAAAACTTCAATTTCGCGTAACTTTCCGTAATAGAAGTCCCGCTCCCGCTCTAAGCTGTCAATTGTGAGCTTCATTTCATTCATCTAAATATCGATTAAAAACATTTCCTTAAAAATAATTTCAAATAAAATATAGGACTGACTCTTGAATCGTATTCTTCCAATTTTTGCAAATCGAGGCAATTATCAGAAGAGTCTCCGCCGACTCCGTGAGAGTTGTTGTTCTGAATTCTACGAACACCAGCAGCGGGTTTAATGGGCGCCACTCTTGTTGTTGGAGCAGCCCTTCCCACCGGTCTCGTTGTGGGCACAACATTCCTTTGGGCTGGCATTCGAGAATTGAGTGTATTTCCAGAACCAGTATTTGCAGGTCCAGTAGCACCGGCACCAATAGCTACGGCACCTCTGGCTTCCATTGCATTATATTCTCTGCCGTCATAATTGGCGTCAAAGAACTTCTTAAACCACTGAAGAAACTCAAAGTTGTCCTGAAAGCGACCCTTCACTAAACGATTGATCGCCACTTCCTGTCAATCATTAGATTTAGAATTAAATAAAGAGACAAAAAAGTGGTAAAATTGTCATCACTTTATCGCATCCGACTTTCTTGAAGGCCGCCTGAAGTAGTTTAAAGTTTTGGATGTATTCGTGCTCTAAATTGGTTCGGAATTTCACTTTTTTCAAGATTATAGAACCCGGAAATAACATATCCATAAAATTACAATAAGCGGCACCTAATAAGGGAAAGACATCTTAGAAATAGTTCAATATTAAGACAAATAATTATTGACCGGAACAGAGCTCTTCTATCTTCTTATAACTGGATTGAAGACAATCGTTAACCCAATTAAGCATTTCGTGTCGACTCAAATTCTCGGAAGTGGCAGAAGTGGCGTAAACATTGACGCACTGGTATGCCTGATGGCCAGTCATCACTTCAGACATTATTTACAACTAATAAACAAATTATATTTTATTATTAAACACGACTTCAAAAACATTTAAATGAAAAAACATATGAAATAAGGTTTAAATCAAAAAAGAGAAACATTTGATAAATGAGATGACATTTAAATTATTTAATAGTTTTAGACATTAATAGGTCTGACATTTGAGTTAAGAATCAGTTTAGTGTCGTATAGTTTTTCAATTCAATGATTTTCATATCATTTAAGACCTGAACCCAAAAACAAAGGCCGAGCGAACGGCTAATGTCTTAGTGGGCGTCAAAACGGGTTTTTTAGTTCAGTTTTTTAATAAAATTTTGGCTAAACTTAAGACGAGAGATAAGGAAGGGATGGGAACCGTTCTCAACAAATAGTAAACGTTTGCATAAAAAATAATTAAATGTTTAGTCACTTATTATTACAAAAAAGTACTTCAAATATAATATCGGACTCTAAGAAGTCTAAGAAGTGCTCAAACTATGAAACGCCGGTATTTTTCACTCAATTCATGCCATGTCTTCACTATTGGTATACAGATATAGGACTGACTGACAGTTCATACCATTCCTACTATTAGTCAAATCAATATATATTTAGTACTAAATTATTAGAGAAAACATAAAAAACAAATGAAAATAAATAAAAAAAGAGTTTAAATATCGACGACTATAATGACTGACAATAAATGTAATGCTTTTCATAGAAATGGTCGCAAAAATACTCACATTTTTTCGTTTTTTATTTTAATTTAAATTAAATTTAATTAAAATATTTATTTTAAAGATATATACAATTAATATACGGAATATAAAATCAGTTTAATAAAAGAGTTGATATCTGTTTGAAAAAATTAGATAATTATTTTGACAAATACTGAGAGTTATAATGAGAGCAAAAAACGACTTTTACTGCAATTTGTTGTCTCAAAGACACAGAGATTTGTTGAATGAATGAGCGCTTGAAGTGATCTCATAAACAGTCAATGGCTCACAATTGGGAACTACACAACCATTTGAAAGGTTTGGCGCTTTTGTTGAATAATGAATTTAATATTAAAATTAAAACTTTATTATAATTATAAATTCTATTTATTATAGACTTTATAGGAATCGTTTGGTTTAATTTGAGTACAAAATAATAACAATAATAATAATAATCTTTAAATTTATTTTCTAATTATTAAACAAATTTAATAAACAAATAAAGAATTATTTATTAGAATAAAAAGAATTTGCGATAAAATTATTTGAACTAAAATTTTAAAAATTATCCCAAAATATGACTGAAATTTATTGATTAGAAATTTTCATTTAAAATAGGAATCAAATTTGATTGAAAACAAACACTCCCCGAGCGGTTCCATTAAATACGGGACTGATTTTAACCATACGTACACTTCCAGATGTATTGACTTTAAGGGTAAGGTTATCGTCTCTCATGAGTTTTGCAATTAGTTTAGAGTTGTCGTACAAATCGTATATATAATAGAGAGGTTCGGCACTTAAATTCGGTATTAAAGTCGAGAGTCGAAGGGATACCTAAATAAATATCAAAATAATTTTAATTTTAAATTATCTTAAAATTATAAAACATTAATATTTTCAGAGATTTGATAATCAGTTATACTTAAAAAGTCTGAAAATGTGTTTAAACTTTTTAAATATTTGATATAAAAATTAGAACTGTCTTACAATAACAGGTGTTCCCAAAGTATTTTGATTTAGATATACGACAGCATATGTATAGATATTATTAATGATTGGAGTCATTGGCTTAACCCAAACTGATATTCCTTTAGTCTATAAGAGAAACAAAATTTAATCAAAAATTGTCGCAAATTTAGATAAGAATAAGAACCGAATTATTATAGACTCGAGTGCCTAATATTCCCAATTTGTCCTGATTTACATCAATTATGTCTTTGTTTTGAAGTATTTGTTTGTATTGAGTGCCTATTTGTCTCAAATCGTTGGACATTAAAAGAGGTGCGGACCAAATGGCCCACAAAGCCATTTGAGCCCTACTCTGTTCATAACTTAACCCAAAGTTTCCTATAATAATGAAAACAAAAGTCAAATATGAGATAAAAATAGATAAACAGTTGAATATATTTATGGCTATCTTACCTATAATCAACATATCCGGATCATTCCAAGCACCTGGTCCTATTTTTCAGATAAAAACCCTTTTAGACAATAAAACAGTGATCGATGGGATGACAAATGAAATGATAATAAATAAAAGTAATCACTTCTAACAAAATATAACAAACAATTGATAAGAAAAGAACAACACTAATTATCTAGGTAATATTTAAACATTCGATTTCAATGTTTAAGAAGAAAAATTCAAATTAATCATGGTAAATCTATCATAGATAAGGAATTAAAATGAATTTTCAAAATGATTTCAAGAAGAGGAGAGAATAGAGGAGTTGAACAGAATATTAATGCAAATATTGCTTTAATATTATTACTAATTATTACTTATAATAAACATTAATAATAATAATTACATAAATAGATAAAATCTAAGGGCTGTGTCTTTCAGAAACCAAATTAAATCACTGATAGAATTATGAAATATTTTTAAAAATTTTATAGCATTTAATTATTTAATTTGAATTTTTAAAAAAATTAGATAGCGTTCTGTCCGACAAAAAAAATGCCTCAAAGGATCAGAAAAATTCATACCAATTAGAG
>JAQGBR010000943.1:0-10334 GCA_034698525.1 Achipteria nitens | reverse complement strand
TCTTGTCGTTAATGCATTTACTCCTTGGAAAATTTTCTTTCATATGAGATAAATCAATTTGTATATAAATTTCATTAATACCAAGCTTAATGACTCTCCACATTTCGTTCATATGACTAAAAAATGTAAAACACCTTTTCATTTTACCCCATAGATATCCAATCGATTCGATTGGGTTAACGTCTTCATACTGTTCTTCCTTAACGGTATTGTTGTCAAAGTGGTAGTGTCCTTTTGCTATTATTGATATCGCTCTCAAATCACCATCGTTAAATGGTATACTCAAATTGAACATTTCATTAATAGTGAGTTTCGGTAAATGAAATTGTCTAGTTGAATTATCCTTGGTAAAGTTAACTGTGTAAATATCGTGATGATAATCTAATTTATCAAATTCCATATATTCGATATCACTTTCATTTAAATTCAAGTATTCGGCAATTTTTCGCATAGAAAACAATTCCGGATAACAAACAGTAAACGACGGAATTATTTGATTACTTCTTTGAGTTTCATATTTGATGTTCACAACAGTCTTTCCTTCATTGTATTGTAGTATTGAAAACTGTGAGAAATATAATAGACCCAAAATTCCAATTAATATATTAATGGTTTGACAAAATAATTTGATTCTTTCATTTACTGTCATTGATTGAATTGCTTTTAGTGAAAACATTTTATCAATTTTTTTATCAATTTGCTCAGAAAAACGGCGTTTTAATTCAATGTCTTCACCCATTTTAACGAATCACAATTAAAACAAAATTAGTCAATTGAAGTCTTCTTATTTTGATAACATATCTACATTTAAACGAGTTTATAACAAACATTTAATACAAAAGATGTGTTCAAGAATTTCATTTAAATAATTCTTTAAAACTAATTTTCATTGACATTGAAGTTAAATAAAGATATCTTATGAATAAAAAATTTTTGAATCTTGATTGTAAATAACTTGATTAATTGTGAGTAATTTTCCACAAGGAAAGCCGAAAGTTTTCATAGCAGTTGGTTCGATAATTGTTTTCAACTGAAATTCATATTTAATTCAAAAAACAATAATTTGTAATAATTTTCATTAATTATATATATATTCAATAAATACCTTAAGTTTTGTGATCAATCATTTGTCAAAATATTATCTTTTATTAAACAATCGCTTTATATTCCTAATTAAACGTAACTACAAAGTGATTTGTATTTCATAAGACTTGAAGTGGAACTGGCAGGCTTTATGCAACGGTGACGCTAATCCAGTGCCAACTCCGAGTACAGATTCTTTTAACGCCTCTCTTTTCGAAGTATTGATTTATCACAACTGAAGCCTATTATGGCTTTTCTCCAGAACTCGCTTTAAGTATAGACTTCGTCTATACTTCACACTTACTATTGATAATTGTATTTAAGACCGACTGGCCATAGCCTCAGTCCCAGATCCCAAGAGTAAGAAAAGGTGCATCGCACAACTTATCAGTTCAAGGGAAAGGCAAAGACTGCCTATTTATTATCAAAAATAGCAGAGAGTGCGCTCGAGAGGGCGCTACAATTATAGAGATGACTGACCACATGTCAGTCATAAGATATGAATAATACAATAATATATGACTAATAAAAGTATTGATTAATATATCGATAACTAAGTAATTATGTGACACGAATTACAAGGTGACAGCTCAGCATCACTTCATAGCTCCCCCCTTTAGGCGTCAGGCGACCCGCGACGCCGTAATTTAGTGAACGGTGTGGGAGAGTTGTCACACGTGTCACTTCTGGTGCGACGCCTTTGTTGTCCGGACGGACCCGCAATAGAGGCGAGTGGTTCCGGTTCTGTCGGGCCTGGAGGTGCTCCCAGAGCTAATAGACCAGTAGGAGATCCGCCCTGTGCCATCAACGGACTATAACCGACTGATTGTTGGCCTTCTGTCTCCAACTGCACAAAATTAAGGTGTGGTGACTCCGTTGGCTCTATTTCACGTGACTCAGAGGCTTTCTCATAGCCCAATCCCAGCCACATCTGGTAGAGCTGGTTATCAATATGGCTCTGGGCCCGAATCGGTACACAATATACATGTGCTTCTTCTGTCGTCGGTATAAATGCCGTGCAATGACTCGATGCGGGAAACTCATCCGCAAACAATAATTGAGGGCACGTCAAACGATAGCCATCAATGGCCACTCCCTGTGCGCGAAACCCCTTAACAATCTGATCCAACAGGACATCAATCCTCTGGTTGGGGTAAAACGTGACCCGTAGTATGTGGTCATTGCAGTGCACTGTTACTTCTCTCGCTCTGTCCCGGTATGACACCCAATGGCGCAATGGTGTAAACGATTCTCTCCACTCATACGCACTACGCCTTCCGATGGCCAGGACTTCAATAGAATTGTGGCGACCGGTCGTTAGTCGGTTAAGCAGCTGAGCGTTCAGCATCTGTTTCGTCGCCAACCGTTGGGTGAGTCGTCTATTGGCCTCTTCTAAATTCTTAAATGCCATAACCCGGGTATCATAGGTCTGACCCTTCTCTGCCAGCAATTGATCTCTTTGTTCGGTCAGGGATTCAATCAGCACCTCTTTGTTTTCAAAGTAGTCGCGAAACAATTTGCTGAGCATTTGTTGCAATTCAGCCACTGATAGGCCCTTAATATTCCGGATCTGTCGGTAGGCTCTGTCGGCCAATAATGCGATCACATAGTCCCGACTTCTGCGCTGCTCTCCAGTGACTCCTACAAGTCGTTCCAATCGGTTAACCACTCCCTGAAACTGTTGGTTAAGTATGGCCAACAAATCTTGAGCTCTTGAGACCTCTTTTGTATTCATATAGAGGTTACACCACACCTGCAGGTCGCTCCTAGTTCTTTCGAACTCGTTTTCCATTTGAATCCATTCTATTCGGCCTCCCTGTCCGGCCTGGCCATCAATCAAATGCCTGACCAGTCCTTCGCGTTCTAACAGCAACTCTTCCACAATTGTATCGTTGTTTAACAAGTTGTGGACTTGTATTAATTGTTGCAGCGCCTGTTGTCCAGTTGTTACAGCGACCGCTCCCCCCTGAGCCTCATCGGGCCCATCGATGACCACCAGTGGAGGCGAACCATCAGCAGAATGTGTCTCGTCTGACAAATCGATGTGAACAGCCTCTCGGCTCTCGACAGCCAGTGTTTCGCTCAATACTTCCTCCAGCCCGGGAATGGCTTGAATTTCGGTGCATGACTTATAGAGGAACTGCTGCGTGCCTTTAAACTCAACACCCGGACCACATCCATGTCCCAAATTAATTTGTTTGACCAGTTCTGCGGCCAAATCTTTGATCACTTTCTTGTGTTCAATAATCAGATGATCCTTTCGTTTCACTTCGACTCTAAGTCGATCTAATTCTTGATTAGCTCCCCACGGAGCAAACGCCTCCTGGGGCTGACATTTATGGTCATTGATAGCCCAGGTATTCCCCATTAGACGACAACCCTTCTTACAAAAGAAATAAATCGATTCGAAGCGCCCAGCGATCATTTCATTAACTCGAATCGGATCCCCCGGTCTAAAATACCGTTTAGTGTCCTGAGCGTGAAACCGACACTCCATTCCCCGCGCCTCGTTATGGGGAGGGATCAATCGAAGACATTCCCTGCACACGAAGTGAATTTGATTCAATGGGTCGTCTGGTTCTGGAGCCACAAGACGGCCATTCCATAGGTCTTCCATTGCACAGCGCATCGGCGCGACGGCCACTGATTGGCAGATAAGACAGATGTGATTCAGGTCTTGTTCGGCCTGCTTGTAGTCCAGAGGCACAAATGCTGTGCGCTTTCCTAACAGCGATTTTGCCGATGCGTTCAATTCCTCATTGCTATCGAAGTGAACCACAAAGGTTTTAATCCCATCCATCCGTTTCGTAAGGATATCCGACTCAATCCCGTACTCCCGAGAAGACACAGATTTGTGAACATATTGTTCATAGAACTCGACAACCGAACGATCGATATTAGGCTCAGGTATGGCCAGGATTTGTTGTGAATCAATGGCCAAGTCATTCAAGTTTGGGACCCAGACATTAATACAGTCAGGGATCTTAATTGTGAGGCGTCCCCTGCCGTCGAGACCAATGACCTCATTCGGGTCCAATAACGTGTGACCAGATGTTTGAATGGCCACTTCATGGCTCTCTTTTTGGTCCGGCGTTACAGACATTCCTTAAACTAAACTAAAATTATTCTAAAATAATTAAAAAGGGTTTCAAACCTTTTAGTAAAATAAGTGTTAAAAATATGTTTTAAAAGATATATTAAAACTTAAAATTAAGGAATGACTGCACAGTATGGCTGTCAGTGCACTTATGCTAGTGTTTTAGGCAATAATGACCTAGCATGTACAAGACACGTGAGTTTTTAGCGCCACTTCCGGTGCCTCACCTCTGAGTGCAAGAGTTATGCAAACTATGACTATAAGAGTCACGTATAACCTCGGATTGGCTCTGAGCAAGAGTATAAGGCCAATAAGCCTGATCAATCCCTCCCAGGGCCCCATAACGCGTATAATCGATTGTTAGTAATAACAAGAGTTATCGAAGTTATAAGTATTTAATCAAAAATTCATAATAAGGGCCTAATTTCATAACAAACGGCCCAAAGGAATGGATACACAAATAGTTTTAAATTCAATAAATGAAACATATTTTAAGAGAGAATAAGTGACAGAAAACAGTGGTGAGTATCAGTAGGTCTCGTAACTGTCACTCTTTTACTGGTCCGGCCGTCAAACGAGCCAATCCAATAGTGCTAACGCCAAACGCGTTGCCGATACGTGGACCAGAGGTGTATCCATTCTTATCCTCATCTGTAGAGGCATTTGCCTCAGAATAAATGATCGAAAAGCAGCCCGAGTTCGAGGCACATCTGTTAGCAGTTCTCTCCATTGCGGGAACACAAATACGCGGAAGAATAGAGAACTATACAATTCCATCGGGTCTTCCCCCGAGCTGGTAGCCCCAATAGTGCGGGGATAGCCAAAGAACGCACAATCAGAGTGAGATCTTTCTTTGAATTTCTCGGCTGTCACAGCCCTTTGTGTCTTCTGTCCATCCGGAGTATATCGGATCAATTCCAACGCCCCCTCAGCCGGGAGTGTAATTAACAGTTGGAAGCCCTCTAATAACAGGCGATATGCCGTTTCATAGTCTGCTTTTAACAGAGTTTGGGCTAAGATGTCCCCAAAATACACATACGTGTGTCCCCAAGGCGTCTCATAAGGCGCTCCAGTGGTTCGATAGGTGACCACACTCGACATAACCCGTCCATTACACACAATGTCCGATCTTTGGACAAACTGTGGTCTCTTTTCAGTGTAGTGATCGACGATTCCTTCGACATCTCGAAGGTATTCTCTTTCTTCAAACCGACGCCAACGCTGGACCTGAATATTAAACGGTTCCACAAATGCAGAGCCATTCACAAGGCTGTCCATATAGTAGTCACGACGGGCACTACCACTTGTTCGCCACGTGGTGCGAATAAACCCATACCCTCTCGGCATCACGTGTCGGATAATACCGATTAATACTCCTTTTGTGAGCAGTGGGTATTCCACCCGTAGTCCGGCCACCATTACTATGGATTTGTTTCGGTAATTATGATATGTTTCTTCCACTATCCCTCGTTCGGTCTGTTCCCGAAAATCGTGGTCGATATTCATCGCTATTTCCAGATATACTCGACTACTCGTTCGCCTTTCGTTAAATAATCGACGACTCATTTTAATGAAAGATTTAATCACTTAAAAAGTTTTGAACTGAAGTCTACTATTTCTGAGACACTACTGAATACTTTCCCACGTTTTCAGTCAATAAGTAAGGGTTAGTAGTATTGTTCATAAGTTTGAACATAAATATAGTGCCCTTTAATAGGCATAAAAAAAATGAGTAAAGCATTTAATGCCAATAAATATATATATAAGACTAATATTAAAATATAAAAAAAAAGAAAATTTAAAATTTATGACTAAAAATAAATGAGTCTCAGCATAGCTAAGGCTGGTACCGGACAGGCGGCTTACTGGCCCTCTTTGAAGAGCGAGTCTTCCAGCCCTCTCCCCCCTGAGAGTCCCCCGGCACTTTTGCCTTCAAAGGTGGGATTGTTACGATCCCTGGAATGTCATTATTACTAATGTCTGATTGTTCATCAGAACAGTTAGTTTTCTGGCTTTCTCTCAGACGTTTCATAAACGCAATGCGATCCTTATGTCTATACATACGGTTGACGTTTACCACATCAAACCGGTATTTCCCACTTTTGGTCACAACTGAATAAGTATTATCAGTCAACTTTTGTTTGACGATATATGTCTCACTATATCGAGGCAATAGTTTTCCCCCTTTTGATATCTTATTCTGAGGCAAATATATCAATACTTCTTCCCCCACTTCGAACTCGACCTCTTTTCTATCGGGGTCCACATAGTTTTTGTTCACTAATTGTGCCTGTTCATAGGCCTCTTTTGCTTGACGACGAATATACTCGAGTCGATGAGCCGTAATTCGTTTTAGCGATGCACTATCTTCGCACAGATTAACCCGGCCTACTAACGCCTCCGCTGGCACGCGGGCCTCCTGGCCATAGACCACAAAAAATGGGGTCATTTTAGTCGTGCGATTAGGAGTCGTATTATAACAGAACTCAATATAAGCACAATATTTATGCCAATCCTTTTGGCGTTCGAAAAATATGGCTAATGTATGGCCAATAAGTCGATTGATCGATTCTACCATTCCGTTGCTCTGGGGATGGTAGGCAGTAGTTGCCGTCAGTTTAATACCGAAGTATTCATAGAAATCCCGGCAAAACTGACCCGCCACATTCTGTCCCCGATCAGTAATCAGTTTCTCAGGAATGCCAAACCTAAGCATAACCCTATCTTTGAGTATTAACAGCACATTTTCCGCACTGGCCTCTCTCAAGGGCTCAATGATCACCATATGGCTTAACTGTTCCATAATAACCACACAGTATTTATATCCATTGCTCGGAGTCATTGGCCCGATTAGATCCAAACTAAACGTGTTGAAAATAGTCTCAGCAACCGGTATCGGTTGATATAAGCCCTGGCTCTTAGTCGGGTGGACTTTCCTACGCTGACAACTATGACATGTGATCACATGATTTTTAACGCACGAATACATTTGTGGCCAAAAAAATCTTTTTCTTATTAAATCGAATGTGCGATAAACGCCGAAATGACCAGCCATTTCATGACCAAGAGTTAACACTCTTTCCCTCAGATTAACAGGGATTACTGCCAGATATACGGGGCTATCCTTAATGATATGCCGTTTATATAGGATCTGGTCGTAGACCACAAAGTTACGGGCTTTTCGCTGTTTAAGTCTATCGCTTAAATTTGAGTTCAGAATTAAAAATATTTTTGAACAAAACTTATCGTTTTTCTGTTCCGCTTTTAAATCGATGTCCGCCATATTGTTATTGAATGACAACAGATCTAATTTGTCCCCTAATTTGTTGAATCCTATCTGAAGAACAGGAAACTCTAACATTTCCTCATCCTCCGGGCAGGCCTCTGCCACCGGCATACGGCTTAAACAGTCGATATCTGTGTGAGACTTATTACACGAATACTTGATTTCAAAATCAAATTCTGATAAACGAAGAGACCATCTAATGAGTCGCGAAGAAGGGTCCTTGACCTTCATCAGGTAGCACAGTGAGTGGTGATCAGTCTGGATTACGAAATGCACTCCATATAAATAATGTCTGAGTTTAATGCATGACCACACAATAGCCAATGCTTCCAAATGTGTGATACAATAGTTGGCTTCAGCCGATGTTAGCGTACGGCTGATATATGCGATGGCCTGCGGTCTATTCTCCGGGTCATACTGTACTAGTTCACCCGCCAGACCAAACAAACAGCTGTCCGTTCGTAGTGCCAGCGGTCGTGTGCTGTCAAAGTGTCCTAATATGGGCGCACTGATTAATCGTCGTTTAAGCTCATCAACAGCTTTCTTGTGAGCCTCACTAAACAAAAACTGTACGTTTTTTCGCGTCAGGGCTGATAGAGGAGCCGCAATGATTGAAAACCCTGGCACAAATTTTCTATAATACGAGGCCAGCCCTAAGAACTGTCTAATTTGTTTCACATTCTTTGGGTATTCGATTTTTTCCACCGCTTCAATCCTTTGAGGATCGACTCCTATCCCCTCCTTCGAGACCATATGCCCCAAATAGGTCACACTTTCCTTACAAAACTCGCACTTATTTGGACTCAACTTTAAATTGAATTTAACTATTCTCTGGAACACCGACTCAAGTCTTTCGAGATGACTTACAAAGTTCTTTGAGAACACAATAACGTCATCCAAATAAAGGAAACATATATTACGATTGAGTCCCGAAAACACCTTTTCCATAACTCGGGAACAAATAGAGGGACCATTGATGACCCCAAACGGTAGAACAGTCCAACAAAAGGTGGCGAAATGTGTTGTAAACGTCGTTTTTTCCTGCGATTTCGGGTCTAACCCGATTTGCCAATACATTGACTTAAAGTCGAGTACTGAGAACATAGAATTGCCGGACAACGCTTCCAACGCATCTTCAGTTCGTGGTAATGGGAACCGATCGGGTTTAGTGACTTCATTGAGTTTTCTGAAATCACAGCAAAAGCGAATTTCTCCACTTCTCTTCTGTACCAACACTACAGGCACCGCCCAATCGGACTGCACTGGTCTGATGACGCCTTGTTGTAGCATTTCCTGTACTAATTGTTCGATAATCTTTTTCTCTTTAGCACTGGTTCTATACGGTCTGCAATAGACTGGTTTCGCATCGCCAGTGTCTATAAACTCCTCTTCGATTTCTATTCGACCAATGGAGTCCCCCTCTTTCCAAAAGGCATCCTTATATCTGTATAATAATGAGAAGAGCTTTTGCCTCTCCTCTATGGGCAGAATACCCACATCAAAGTCGACTTTTGGGAACTCAACCCTAAGTTTTTGTTCGGCGTTTTCAATGACAGCATATTCAGTAACCGCTGTCAGCCCCATGTCTAACGTGTCTTCCCTCTCTGGGCTCTCATTCTCCGAGACATTAATTTCAATTAAGTCATAGGTCTCTAATGACTCAATCGTCGCAATTCGCGTATCGGTGTGAACAGTCAAAGGGTGTAACCCATCGTTAGTGATCGGTAGGTACACAGAGGTCGTTGTTTTAACCAGCCCCTCGGCCATCGATATCTTCTTATCCGTCAGAACGGGTAATGACTTGACAAACACTTCCTCTTCACCCCTTGTCTGGCATTTAACTGCCACCAGTCGGGTCTCTCCGGACTTAAGAATTACAGTTTCGTTTGTCCTCAAATACAAGCGTTTATTTGTGGCCGGCATTTCCGTCAATGCACACCAGGTGTTCATCCCCTCCACACTCCGCGGTTCACTCTTCTTCCGTACCATCGGAGGCATAAAATCCGGAGGAAACGGTGATTTTGTGGGTATATCTATCCCTTCTTTTCGTTCTTTATTTCTCACAATAATATAATCATTTGGATTCGAATATTCGGGGAATTGAGTCTTACACGAGATGTGAATGTCCTCCAAGAAAAAGAACTGGGTGCGACCTATACACAGCACCAGATCCATAGGACCCATAAAGTCTGTTCCAATAATCATATCGGTGCCCATATTCTTGACAATAGCGACGGGCATACGAATGCATTTTCGTGATAATTCAATGTCGACTTCTATGACTCCTAACGGTGTTGTGCTCTGACCATCGGCCAACCGCAGCGGGTTATTCTCCCAGGGGTACCATTGCTCCCCTTGTAATAGTGCCAAACGTGGGCTTATTGCTGTAATGGCGGCCCCGCTGTCCAATAAAGCCTGTGCTTTATATTCGCCTACTCTCACATAAACTGTAGGTACTTAAGCCAAATTGACTCTTACAGTACGACTTGGGTCAGAGGTCGGCATTCGAGCGATCGGGTCGTCAAAAGAACAAATAGTTTCCAGTTGACTATATGTCGGCGGTGTTTGGAAATTAGGAGTGGGCAGACCTGACCAAAGGTCAACTACCGATTGGTTATTCTCATCCGGAGTGGGGCTCACGCGTTTACCCCCCTTTTTAACTTTGCTGACCTTTTCAGCCCTCATTTGCTTGATTGCTATCTCCGGCTCCTCATCCGTCGTTTTTTCCCATTCCGACTCAGTATATATCTCTTTCTGCGCATTAATAGTACTCATATGAGGTTTTGTTGACCGAGTCCTCAATCGATTAACGTTGTCCTTATGCTTCTGCATCGCTTCCTCATTACGAGGTAGTGGACAATCCGGAGA
>JAQGBR010000942.1:0-10337 GCA_034698525.1 Achipteria nitens | reverse complement strand
AGTACATGAATCAATTATAGACAATAACTTGTAGCAGGTTTAGGTGTTAAATGAAAATAAATTGGGAGTAAATAAAAATTTAAATTCTAAATCTATTTATTAAGCAATATAACAAGAAATACAGATTTCCGATAATCTAATTACGAAAACAGTGATTTAAACTTAAACTTACCCACCAGTTTGTTCTGCAAAGCAGTCAATGATGTCTCCATCCTTCATATTCAATATATTTGCGGTATCGGAATCTTGAATTCTCTGTCCATAATAAATAAAGCGAAGTTGACCCAAAATTAATCCCATTCTTTCGCTATAAGATTTTTTAAGTTTAGCGAATTTAGTTATTCTCTTAATCCTAAAATTAAGAGCCTCTGAGTCCTGCCCTACTACTTTGATTCTTATATAAACGTCTGGTTTAACATCTTCGGATATTTGTGGTTCTGGAACAGCTTCCCTATTAGTTTCAGAATCTGTTGATGGTTGAATAGTTGGGTTAAATTAGAAGTGTTCTTATTAATTGGTTCATCGATTACAATAACAAGAGCAGACTTTCTTGTTGAAGAATTAGGGTCAGTTAATGGTATAAGTTGATTACTTAAAAGGTTATTATTGGATGGAATTAGAGAATCGTTTGTAGGTTCAGCAGTATCAGACATAATAGTTGTTTCAGACATGATTCTGGAAACATTCAAAATATTTAATTAAATAGTTAAAATGAAACAGTAGTTAAAACAAATTAAAATAATTTTTATTCACACAATTTATAAAAGGTTACATAATTAACGGTTAATACAATTGAATCATTAACTAAATTATTTTGAATGGCTGAAAGTTTATCTTCAAGTAATTTACAGTAAAGTCTACAATTTGAAATTAAAATTTTTTTCAATTGAGAGAGGTTAATAAAGATTGAAGAAAAATGATAGTCGTCAAAAATAAAATAACTAAACCAATCCCTGATTAGTAGTTTTTCTAAGTTTGGAAAACAATTAAGACATCTAATTAAATCAACATTTAAATTTAAACAATTATCTGAATAAAGTATTTGAATATTTGGAAATTTAATAGTTAAGGGATGACTAAGTTTTAAAGTTGATGTAAATAGACCTTTCCTTTTTAACCTAAGTCCTTTTAAATTTGAACATTGAGTAAGAATCGAATTTAATTTATTTGTATCTAAAAATAAAATATTATTAATTGTTATACTCATATCTTCCGAATAAACAGTTATATATTCAAATAAATTAAAATTAAAATGGAGAGAATTCGGTTTGCGAATATTTTCCAAATTAAGCGATAGATCAATATCATGAAAAAAATTCAGTCCCTAAGATAATGTATGATTGAGAAGACAGATCATTTAAAGAATTCATATTTTATAAAAATTAGAAATATAAATAAGAATAAATTCAATACAACTCTTGATAATTGAAATTAAGTTATATGTTATGTGTTAAAGGATCTCCTTAAAAGAAAATAAAAATTAGCTAATTAAGTAATAATTAAATTATAGCTTACTTTAGATGAAATATTTTCAATAATTTTTGTCAATAAACCAGTAAATTAATCGATCACCAGAAATCTCCAACTTTTTGGGAAAATCAAATAATAATTATCAAATTAATTTTTATTATGCGATCAATAATTACAAATTTTGTAGAAATAATTAGATTTATAATTAAAATTTAAATCATTTAAATTAAAAATAATTCATTGAGTACTCACAGATAACTTAAATAAAACTGTTAAAAAATACTAAATAAATTTTGAACATTACTATTCAAATGATGTTAGCAAATGAAAATAAAACTTATTTAAAGCTATGTTAAAAAGTTGGAAATGGATTCATTTGGCAATGGAAAAGTAAAGTAAATGAAATAATTTCAATAAAAGTTTCCTTATTTGGAAAAGACATTGAATTAATAAATCGAGTTTTAATGGCATATTCAATGAAATATTTCTTAAAAACTTGTTTTCATTGGAAATTTGTTTAAATCAAAGGGAAATTCCTAGGATTTATCATTGAAAAAGTCATTAAAATAATTAATTGGCAAACTATTATTACCCATATAAGGAAATAGCCATGAATTTGTAAATTATTCATTACATTGAAAACTGAAAATAATTATTCTAAGAAAAATATTTTCGAAATAATATTTTATCAAATATATATCTTTTATTAAATTATTGGAAATGGAAATCTTGTGGCACAGGACAAATAAAAGGGGAAAAAATTTTTAGGAAACGAAAATATTAAAATTAAGAAATTATAACTAATAATTAGAAAAATCTAAAATATTTTTTTTAAAGTTAACCCAAAATCAGTTTTGAACACTTTTTTGTGATAAAAGTTTTTTCGGTTTTTTTCGATATTTTTTTTAAAAAAAAATTTAAAAAAAATGAAAAGTTAGCAAAATTTGTAGATTTCCTAAAGTTTTTAAACTACGATTTGAGGCAGAAATGTTTATCAGATTTATCTCAAATTTTGTAAGCTTATAAAAGAATAATATAGTTTACGATTAGCCCGAAAAATATTTCCATAAATTACGTAAATATTAAAATAATGGTCAGTTAAAATTAGTTTAAAAATTTTTTGATTTTTCCGTTTAAACCATAATAAATATGAAAATATCTGCAAATAATGATAGTTTTTAGTAAAAGAATAAAGAATTAAATTAATCTGTAATAGTTTTAACATAAAAAATAGACATTTAAATAGTTATAACAGATTTATACTAAATATCACAAACATAACATCTAAAATGGAGAAAATTACTATAAATTCAAGTTATTTTAGGTAAACTGTGGACATTCAGGATTCTAAGAACAATATATAATAATACTTTTGCAAATATTTTGTCAAAATATAGGTTTTAACCAATTTATTAAAAAGTGTTTGACTATCAAACGGAGTAAAATAATTCGGATAAGTGTATATTTAGGCAATATGCAATGCCCGGCGGGCAAGTTCCTTTTCATTAATTGATGTCAAATTACATGTGCCATGAGGCACAACATCTAAAGTTTGTAGGCCTTACTTGGTTATAAGTAAAAACATTAAAACCAAAATAACCGATATTAAACTTTTTGAAATCAAACCATTAAATCACGATGACAATCAATACCTAGGGCAACCAAATTTGAGGTATACACTCATCTCATATGACAGAAGTTAACTACCAATTATATATAGTTTATCTTAATTGGTTAAGTTTTTATAAGCGATTAATTAATTTATTTTAACATTAAACATGTAAAATCATATACTTTTACATGTTAAAATTTTTTCACTATGGCTATTTGTATTCCTCGTGAAAAAGTAGAATAGGAATGTCTCAATAAGTAATGGCCGCCGCTACACTTAAGATAGACTATAATTGAAATATTCATTAATTTATTATGAATCATTGTGTCTTAAAGTTATAATTTAATGAAATATATATTATCCCTTGTTTAATATTTGTAGAATAACTGTAGACTAATCATGTTGAACTAGAATGAAAAAGTTGTACGTGTTAGTCTGTAGTTGTTAAACAAAGACAAACAAAAATAAGTGATAATAAAATGTCAATAAATGAAATATTGCTTATCAAATTCTAGTCAAATCATTAATCTGTGATAAGAGAAGATCACTCTATAAAGATTCCCATTTGAATAAACGTATTGATAATCTTATATTATTCAATTTATTCAAACTATAATCTTTAATGAAGAATATAAAACAAAAAATTTGTTTTACGGTTGAAAGATACCACAGTGAGTACTATGTGTATTTTTATTTAAACCCATAGCTATTCTATATGTTTAGTAATTATTCAAATAAATGGCACTCAAATACAAGGACTCTAAACCCTTGATCTCTAGCATCAGTCTAATAATAAGAGAATACCGAGTTACCTATAATGAGAATTGTGGACAACATTTTGGAATTTATTAAGAAGTCATGAATCTTAATATTTTTGAAAAAGATGCAATTTCATTAAAATTTTGATAATCTAATCATTATATAAGAATAGAAATTAGATAAACATACTTAAAGTGATATAGTCCTAGGAAGAGAGGAGAATATTTTAACAAAACCCCTTTAACTTATATTGAAATAAGTATACATAGACTGGTCCACTATGTAATAAAAATGAGTACTCAACAAATAGATATAATTTTAAAATAGCAAGAAGATAACTATTTTAAATTATTAAAATTTTGAGAGGAGGCTTACAGACTGGGAGCTCAAGTCTGTAGTGTGAAAATATAGGAAATCTATGTGTTCAAATTTAACTATTTAATTATTAAATTGACGAATTTAATTAAACTTAATAGACACAAAACACATCTTCTATTTTTTCATAACAATTAAACAATAATTGGTTTAAATGTAATTGAAATAAATTCTCTAGGAGAATAGAGATTTAGGGAACAGGATTTTCCTAATAGGGGTATAATTGGTAAATTTTATTGTTAAAATAATTTAGTAATATATCAATTTAATAAAAATAAATATAACAATAATCTATTCATTGAAATATTGAAATAAAAAGGCAGATTTTCACTACTAATAGATTAATGTCATTGAATAGAATTGAAGATTAGATGCAATTATTAATATTCTCATTGAGTTTATTGGAAAATTTATTAATAATATATTCAAATAATAAAAATATGGCTGAGAAGAAATTCGAACAAATATTCCATCACACTGAACCTTTAGAAGTGTATCAGGATCCAGAATCAAAAGTGATTAAACCAAAGATTAAAAGTAAATTTGAGGATACATTCCATCACACTCAGCCTGTAGAGTTATACGATGATCTAGAATCACATAGTTATGAAGTAATGACTTCTGTCAATTCAAACGACAAAATTCCGAATAGTGTTGCACCTCCCATACCTGCTGAAAGACTAAGACCACAAGCTTATGGGACAGCCATAGTGCCTAAAACTTATGATGGGAAAACAAATCCGAGAGTTTGGCTTAATCATTATGAAACAGTATCTGATGCCAATTTCTGGCTTCCTGATATGATGTTAAAAAGAGTAATCGGATCACTCGATGGCGCGGCCAAATCCTGGTATATGAACCAACGGTTAGCTAATCAATTAACTGATTGGCATAAATTTCGAGATGGATTAATTTCAAGATTCACCAACACCCTCGATGACATTATGCTGACTGAAAACATTGTTCAAACCAAACAAAAAAGTAATGATTTTGATAAATATTGGGAAGAAAAAATGGGACTGATTAAATTGACCTCACCTAATATGAGTGAGAGAGAACTAATGCACTATCTATTTAGTGGCTTAAACAAAGAATTGAAAGAAAAAGTTTTAGATAAAATGACAGTTCGTAAATGTGAAACGTCTAATGAACTTCAAGCTCTGATAAAAGAAATTGTTGATATACAATGTTATCAACTGGCGGAAAATACTAATAACACAACTCGAAGAGTGAGATACCATACTAATGCTCATATTGAAGGTGAAAGTTAAGGACGGATTGACTGGGAAAAAGCCAATCGGGATAATCGTCGATATCTGAAACTAGAAAGAGAAATGAGAAACTTGAAAGAATTGTTGGCATCTGAGGCTAAAGTTTCTGATAATTCTATCAAATCAACAGAAAATCAAGAAGAACTTTCGAATAAGAATTGGAAAGAGTTCATTACCTGTTATAAATGTCACGAGAAAGGACACTTTGCAAAGGAATGTAATTCCAACGGAATAAGCCAGGATCAAGAAGAGGTGGAAGATTCAGACGAGTTCGATGCAGCTAAGATTGATTAGAATTAAAATAATGTTTTAAATCTAAAATTATTTAATAATTTAGTATAACATTTAAAACATTCGAAATTACACTGTTATTTAATTATTAATTATTAATTACTATTATTAATTGTTGTTTATACTATATTAATTTGTAATCTTAAATAATTTAAGCTAAATCAACTATGTTTATGTTTTACGATGACGCAAAAGTCTTAACCTGGGGGATTGCTATTTATAAAATATGAAGTAATATCCAGAAGAAAAACCTTTTATTTCCTATTATTGGAAATACAAATGGATTAATTAAGCATTTAATAATTTTACAAATATTTCAAATCTGGTGCCAAATCAAAACACCAATAGTCATGTGAGTGGTGGGCTGGAAGTTTTGTAATTCCACTCAATGCTTAGTAGGTGAGGCACTTACTGATTATTTGAACAAATGTAATTATATAACAAAATGCTTGGAACTGTTAATGGATGTGCTTTAACTTTTGCATACGAATTTTAATATAGATGATGTAATTAAAAACCAAAATAACTTATAACTAAGACTTTTTTGTCATAAAAACTATAATTATTTCAAATTCTTTTTTGTTCTACTGGCATGTATTAATCTTAGTTATATTAACGAAAATTTGGGGTGATGCAAATAGACTTAAGCCGTGAAATTACACCTATATAATTTAAATTAAGGCGATGTTAGGGTTTTGCGAGGACGCAAAAGACTTAAGCGGGGGGTAATGTTAGGATGTGTATTTAGAGTGCCCTATAATCGTATATGTAATTATGTAAGCCCCTAACTATGTATTAAACAAAAGATATCAGTTGGCATTTATATAAGTTATTATTATATTCACTCTTTCATGCTGTGATTGAGCCGAAGGCGGAAACTAACTAAAATAAATTAACGAATCAAAATAAATGACAAACCTCCGACATAAGACCTAAATAGAGGTTGACTTATGGGAGAAAAGATTCGAAAGATGTAACGCCTTATAACATTAAGAGATGCATCGCCAGACTGTAATGCTTACTGATAACGGGGGATTAATACATATAGTTTAATACTAAAAAGAGAAAATATACGGGGGAGAATATAACAAATATGAATCAGTTGAACAGGTCTGGAGTATCTAAAGAATGTTGCATCATCTTAAATAAACAGTTGAATACAAACACGTAATGTATCTATTTATAGAATTTTAAAAGCACTGAAATGTTAAAGAGAGAAAAATGTGAACAAAAAGCTGACGTGAGATCTCGCGCCAGATCTCGCGCCAGACAAGAGTATATAAAGACAAATAATTTTAACACTCATTCAGTCAGTTTTCTGATCTCAGACTAAGAACTAATGTAATTATTATAAAAGTCTAAATAAAGTTTTCATTTTAAATTAATTGTTTTGACTTGGATTTGACAAAGACGTGGATCAATTGGTAAGTCTTATTGGATTATATTGGATAGTAGTTACCGACTTCTTAGTCGGCTGTTCAGCCGACTAGGAAGTCAGAGTATTGTATTGGAATGTGTTTACTATCACCTTAATAGGCTTTCAATTGACTGTTAGAGCTATTGAAACTAGATTAAGGGGATATTTGTTTAGCTATAATAAGTTGTTTATCTTAAGTAGAGAACAGGATTTCCTATGCATTTGGTATAATTGCATAGGAAGTCCACGGTTTAGCAGAGTAGTGTCAAACCCCGGGGGTCTACTCTCTAACAATATGAATCCTTTAAATGACTTAGTTTCTCCTTCATACATAATTTTGGGTGCTGAATTTTTTTATGATATTGATTTATCTCTTAATTTGGAAAATATTCGTAAACCAAATTCTCTAAATTTTAATTTCAATTCATTTGAATACATAACTCTTTATTCAGAAGATCTGAGTGTAACAATTAATAATAATTTATATTTAGATACCAATAAATTGAACTCTATTCTCACTCAATGTTCAAATTTAAAAGGACTAAGGTTGAAAAGGAAAGGTCTATTTACATCAACTTTAAAACTTAGTCATCCCTTAACTATTAAATTTCCAAATATTCAAATTCTTTATTCAGATAATTGTTTACATTTAAATGTTGATTTAATTAGATGTCTTAATTGTTTTCCAAACTTAGAAAAACTATTAATCAGAGATTGGTTTAGTCATTTTATTTTGGATGACTTTGATTTTTCCTCAATTTTTATAAATCTCACTCAATTGAAGAAAATTTTAATTTCTAATTGTAGACTTTACTGTAAATTACTTGAAGATAAACTTTCAGCTATTCAAAATAATTTAGTTGATAATTCTATTGTATTAACCTTTGATTATGTAAACTTTTATACATTGTGTGAATAAAAATAATTCTCATTAGATTTAACTGCTGTTTTATTTTAATTATTTAATTTAAATGTTTTGAATATTTCTAGTATAATGTCTCAATCAAATATTACGTCTGATACTTCTGAACCTACAAACGATTCTCAACTTGCATCCAATATTAACTTTTTAAGTAATCAACTCATCCCATTAACGGACCGTAATTCTTCGACAAGAAAGTCTGCTCTTGTTATTGTAATCGATGAACCAATCAATAACATCGCTTCTAATTTGAGCACTACTATTGTTTCAACATCAAACCCCGGGGGTCTACTCTCTAACAATATAAAATTTACCATCATCATAGATTTAGACTTGAAAATATAATCAAATAAGATATCAATTATTAAATACTAGAATACAATCTTATTTACAATAACTTCTAATTTTGTTGTCTTTCCACTGGCACTCACTGGTGTCTACATCTCAAATAGTACCAGACGGACATGTCTGTAGCTCAGGTTTGCCTTGAACACACCACCAATAGTGGCTACAATCAGGATGTGGTACAAACTTTACTTTACCCGAAGCGCACTTCTCTTCAACAGATTTGGGTGACTCTGTAGTTACTGGTCCTTCCGTAGTGACGATATCAGGTGTGCTTCGACTCGATTCAGTTGTCACCACTTTTTCAGTACTGCTATGTTGTGATGAAATAGTTGTTTCGGGAGTGGAATCGGTACTATCGGTCACTATTACGTGATGTCCTCTAAGTTTTTCATTCATAACAGTAAGCAATGGATTCTTTTTACCGCAAACACCAGTAAAATCATCCAAATCTATGGCCCAAACCATTCCTCCTCCAAAGCCTTCCTTTTTAATCCAATCCATTTTAATACCAATACTATTCTGATCCTCATAACCAACCCATTGGTTGTCTGAATAAGCGAAAGGAACTTTTCCATCCTTATCGAACTCATGGGTCCAATTCTTGAGTCCACATATTTCATAGTAAGCGAGTGTGCCAGATGCGTTTGTATATTTGCCTGGATTTCCTCCTCCATTATTAGGCGGATCCCATCTTTTAATATAAGCTTTCAATCCGTGATTACTTTTATCGCTCAAAGTATAAGAAGCGCCATAAAACGGAACTCCAACTATAATTTTATTCTTTGGTGCCCCCATTGTGTGCCATAAGTAAGCACCATCATTCTATTTAAACAAGCACATTCAATTTAATTCTATAGAAGATATAATTCTGTTCCCAATACTCACGACATTGAGTTTTTCGTAAGCATTTTCATCAAATGGTCTTTTAAACAGAGGTGAGTGCACGTCCGCAAAACCAGCCCACACTCCTCTCAAGTCATATGCCATGAGATGAATGTGGTCTAACAGTTCGCCCAATTGTTTGACTTCATAGCCGTCCTGTAAACGAAACTTAGGTATGGGTACGGCTGCCGTTAGCAATATCTTGCGATTTTGTTTATCAAACGCAGCCCTTAGCTCCTGGACAAGTTCTAAATAGTGTGCCTTATCTCCATACGCACCCTGTCTATCGGTGGCACCGGGATATTCCCAGTCCAAGTCAAAACCGTCGAACTTGTATTTGTTTAGGAAGTCAACCACTTCTTTGATAAATTTTGTTCGTCTGTTCTTATCTGAAACCATTTCGGAGTACTGTTTGCCGCCTTCACCCCACCCTCCGATGGCTACCATAAGCTTCAATTTGGGATACTTTTGACGTAAAGAAACAAACTTTTCGTAGCCTTTATTTTGGACGTCATATTTGGGGTCCAATTGTTTTAAATCATAGGTTTTATTATTCAAACCAACAAAAGAGTAGATAACATGAGTACAGAGATCACCCGGAATATTATCGATATCATAGTTCATCGGTTTGGGTCTCTCATGAGCCCAAGCACTGTAATAACACACAATTTTAGCACTGGTGTCTTCACATAAAATAACACTAATATTAATTGAGAATAAAAATATAATCACTTTTAAATAATTCATTTTTATTGAGGAAATTATTGTTTTCACAGAAAAGACATAAAAGTATTGATTGATATTTCGAAGTACTTTATATCTTGAGTTTTATCGCATCAAAGACTCTTAAAATTCTAATCTAATTGAATACCATTGTAGGAGAGGCAAGGTGATTATATCTAATAATACTTGATAATTTCTATAGTATTATCAAGATATACAGTTGAAAATATATTGAAATAATGACCTTGATCTTTGTTTGGTATTTAT
>JAQGBR010000941.1:0-10340 GCA_034698525.1 Achipteria nitens | reverse complement strand
ATCTAGATTCTAGCACAATTTCGACCATCTTTTTTCTTTTGAATATTAACTTATAACTTCTAGGCTATTATGATAAGCAAGGTATAATAAACTAATTGTTAAATGCTTTTTAATAGAGTCGACATATTTTGAATAATAATAATAATAATTAAATAACTAATAAATTCGTGGATTTATTGAAATATTAAATAATAAAAATAATTTTGAGGACAAAGACATTGAAATGTTTGTCAAAAATGGATCAGTTATTCAAATGGAGTTCTGTTGGTTTTAGAATCATAGATAAAAACAAGGATTTATTTTTCTTCTCTATTTGATATGCAGACCAATGGTTGAGTGGGTGGTTGAGTGGACGGGTAATAATTTAATTTCTAATTAATCATATAATTGAAATCAAATGAATTAGAAATTTATTTTAAAAATAATTATTATTTGAATTGTTTTTACAGATTAAGAGATAAATGGTTTACATATTAATCGTAAATAAAATCAATGTTTGGTTTAATTTGTTTCAAAAGAGAGATATTTTGTGGGTTTATATTAAGACAATTAGTTATAACCAATTGTTTTAAATTAATTAAATTTTTACAATTAATTAATTCAATTAAATGGTCGAAACAAATATCAGTTCGAGTGAAGTCTAATCTCTTGAGATGTGAACCAAATTTGTGGACAAACGACTTGAGTATTGCAAAAGTGAAGGCATAGACCGTTGGACTCTTCCAATGATCACAACAATCACTTCCATAATATCTTCGCATTATTTGGAAGTGAAATATTATCTTACATTTGGAGACATTCAACACTTCAAGACTATCACATTTGGAAGCAATTGAGACAAAGAGAGCGTCACTTAATTTAAAAGACTTATTGCCTGAAAAGTCTAATAATCTTAAGGCCGAGAGACAGGACTTGACTTCTGGTAATACTTTCGGAGAATTTTTGTTAATTTTGAAAAAGTATTGATTATTATTGAGATGTAATTCAGACAAACAATTCATTTGAGACAATATATTAAACAAATGAAAGTCAGTTACCGTACAATCGATTATTTCAATACTCTTAATACTTTTTGACACACATTTCCATTGGTTTAAGTGAAGGCTATTATCAAAATCCATATTAATTGACTCAAACAACAAATTGGAGACAATATTAAAATTGTTTGACAACACATTTAATCCGTTTTCATAAAGTTTTTTGTTTTCAAATCTAATTTGTTTTAAAACATTTTCGTCAAACTCTTCGTCCGATAATTGTTTGAAACGAATAGAGAAACGAATTTTGTTTTTCATTTCAGTCAAAACTATTGAATGAAATCTATTACAGACTTCACTCAATATTAGTCTCTCTTTAAATCCAATAAAATTAAATATTTTCACTAATATTTCGTCCGGAAATTCATTTAAAATTGTCATTATTTCAAATTGTCATTAAATGCATAAACATTAAATTCAAAATAGAGCAAGTAGCATCAATAGAACCAATAGAACCAATTGAACCAATAGAACAAGGTCAAACATCAAATAAATATATAACGTCTTTAAAAATAATTATTTAAATTGAGTTTTGATTTAAATAATTTAATATTTAATAAATTAATGTAAACTCTTTTCTGAGGGAATGCCTCAGAAAATGCGGTAATTGAGTGGAAAATGATTTTAAATTAATTATCAGAAAATTTTTATGTCTTTTCTCTGAAAATAATTTTTTGTTTATTTTATTTCAAAGATTTAATTATTATCATAAATTCAACACATTTTTAACGAAACACATAAATAACGTTTAAAATTAAAGTGGTTTTATATTTAGTTTCAATTAAAAACCCTTCAAATAATGTGAACGTAATGTATGTAATGATATCTAAACTATTCACACGTTTTTGAACACATGTTTTGTTAGGATTTAAATTGTTTTGAATAATGGCTTCAAATGAAGAAATGGAGACAACAAAGACATCAACAGATAATCAGTCCATACAATCAGATGAACCAAATGATGGGAAACTTGCGCTCAAAACTCCAAAACGTCGAAGAGATGCCGACCAAAGAATTTTGGACCAGTTTTGGATTATTTGTGATCCGAATCCTTTTAAAAGAAATAAGAGTTTGAAATCAATTATAGAAATATTAGTCAAACAAAATGTGAGTTCAAAACAAATTGAGTCCAAATTATTTGACTCCAAATTATCTCTTAGGAGACAAACGGTTCCAATGATTTGATGTATTGTTTGGAACGTGTGGTCAGAGGTATGGCCTCTGCCCGACAATTCGCAAGACATGGCTTTTGTGTTCTTTTAACTCAAGTATTGATTTGTTTTTAATCTCTTTTGGATTTTGTCAACAATTTTCTAATTTATTAGTTGTTAAGTGTTTTTGAATCGAAGATATCACTGAATTTGGTCTTTGATTTGTCTGAAAAACATTTGGGAAAAACGACTGAACTCTCGAATCACGACTCAGTCATTGGTTGGTCTCTAGTAATGGCCTCAATCATCAAAAGTCAGAGACTGACCCCAAACACAAATAAAGAGGTTTTCCAAAAGATTTTTGATGTTTTGTATACTTTGGGAATGAATAAGCAATACATCGAATTAGTTGTCTGTCAACTCTTCAATGAATTCATTATTTTATTGTCAAACAAAAAGTCTTTATTTCAATCAATTGTCTCAAAGAAACTCAAAAAAGATTTGGAGTCCGACAACAAATACAAACCGTTTTTCATTTTTATCTGTCTTTCAATTTCAGAACACTTTCCGGTAATTACTTTTGATTTTTATAGCTTTTAATTAAATTAAATTTTTAATTAGAATTATCCGGAAAACAAAGAATTAAAATTTATGATAAAAGAGGACCAAATTGAGAGACTATCTCTTGTTATAAGAGAGTCGACAGCATATCACCCGTCTGTCCATCCGTTCAATAAATTAATTATCAAAAATTTTATTCTAAATAAAAACGGAAAACTATTCACAAGTTTTTGGAGTGAATGTATTGATGGTATGATTGACTTTAAATTAATTTATTATTTAAATCATTTTCTTGACTTTTAGAGGCATTATTTACACCAAATCAGATCGAAAAGGGATTTCTCGGATTTGAATTATTAAAAATTAGTTTTCAATTCATAGAGAGTGTCCAAAATGTCTCTACAATTCTCTCGCAATCATTTTTGCGTCTATTTATTCTATCCCTGTCCTTAAAGACGCATCCGTTATACAGCGCTTCTCAACAAATGGTAGTTTTTGTTAATTCTAATCAAAACTGAATATTAATATTGAGTTCATTTTTAGTGCGAATTCTTTTTTAAATTCGTTAAAACCATTGAAAAATCGGAACTTCAGTTAGAAATCGTTAATTGTTTTACAGAACAGTGAGTTTTAATTATAAGTTAATCATTAAAAGTAATCATTAATTTGTTCTAATATTTTCATGAAAGACCCGGATCTCTACTCTTTGACGAGATTTCAAAGTCTAAATTTTTGACGACTTTATTAAGAAATGTAAGCTTTTATTAATTTTTATCTCAAAACACATATTAAACGTTAATTCTGTTTAAATGACAGTTAAATACGACAGCAATAAAAGATTGGACACAAAAACTAAAGACTTTATTTTTGACGACACATAAAGTCGATTCCAACGATATTTTGAGAATACGTATAATACAACAGGTATTTGATATTAATTGATCCCATTATGTATTTAATAAAATTAAATATTTTAAAAATATTCAGATCACAAATCTATGCAAATCTCTGTTATCCACTGAAGACATTGATATCTTGTGTTCAAACATCAAATTTCTATTATTTCACTCTTATTTCGATCTCAAAGATAAGTCTCAACCCATTGAAGAAATGGTATATAATTACAAATTTTATTTTTGATTCAATTGTTTATTCAATTATTTATTTTTTTAGTTGAGAACTCCTGTCTCTCCAATTAAAGAAAGACTGAGACATACTTTGAGAGATGGCTTTAGAAATGCATTCAATTTGTCTCTCCATTCAGATTCGAAGACTATTAAAGATAAACTGACTCATGAGGTCTCTGTCTTCTTATCTATCATTGAATTCATCAATGATTTAGTTTCAAACGAAACAATCGAATGTTTGGCCGATTCTAATGTAAATCTATTACTGTATTACTTGACTTGATCTGGCAATAACTTAATTAAAGTTACTTCAATCTTGACAATTTCATAAGTGCAGCATTATCTTAGTAATTTTGTGCACCCTTACCAAAAAAGTTAGATAATCTTGCCACCTTAAGTCAAGTAATATAAATATAATCAATAATTTTTAGTCAATTATTTTAAATTTATTTCTCTCAAAGTGTTTACAACCGTTTCAAACAATTGTCCGTAAAGTCAATCGTTTAAAAAAGAAACTCAAATCAAATCCTTCGAACGAAATCGAAATAAAAATCTTTATTTTGTTGTATTCAATGTTTGCCATTCAGGCCTTCGAAGAATATAATGAAATCAATAATTTATTGCCGGTATTTCAATGTTTATATTTAGTTAATTATAAAATTAAGAGATTATTAATACTTAAAGGATTTGGATGAGTGCTCGAAGAGAGCTCTCAATGAAAGTTCCGAAGAGACTGATGACTCCTCTCCTGTTTGGTCCGATGTTTTGACTGATTTGTTGATTTCAATGTTAACCTCATCTTCAAAACTGTTGAAAAATGTTTTGTTTATGTGTTTCAAACATATCTGTTGTCACATAACTAATACAGGAATACAACGACTGATCGACGCTATCATCCCTTCCAACGATAATAAACTTTTTGGTGATAATGAAGATTCAGATGAAGAAGAAGAAGCGGTTGGAGAAGAGAGTGACAAATCCGAAAGTGAGTCCGATTCTGACTCTGAAGAAGAAGATAATCAAAATTTAGAAATCGATGAAAAATTTCGAAACGACGTAATCAACGCTTTAGGACCGGCCGCTGAGAACGATGACGAGGTTTGGCTTTCATTTATTTCAGTAATTTGTATATTAATCTCTAAATTTGATTTGAAATTTCAGGAATCCGTTTATTTAAGTGATAGCGAAATGTTTCAAATCGACGAGTCTTTGGCCACTGTTTTCAAAACAAAATTTAATGACAAAAAGGAAACGATTGAAAAGAAGAACTCAATTATTTCCTTTCGCTTAAGGTTTTTGATGTGATTCTGTCAATCATTTTCTAACTCTATTTTGTATTTATTTACAGATCTCTTGAATTAATTCAAATACTTTTAAGCCATAAAAATGTAGATTTGGATAAAGTTTTCGTATTTATTGAGCCAATCGTTTCGGTGGCTAAGAGTTCGACTCAAAACTCTAAGCAAAACCAATTGTCTAATAAAGCGATTCAATTAATTATTCAAATGACAAAAATTAAAGATATCGGCGATAACTCACTAGAAGTTAATGATTTAAAACATATTTTAAATTATTTGTTAACTGTTTTAAGCAAAACAATTCATTCAGAACTACAAAGAGCTTTGATTTCATTAATTTTATGGAATGTAAGTGTTTTTTAGTACTAATTTTTTTTATTTATTTTTAACGATTTTTTTATTTTAGATAACTTTGAGTAAAAAGTTATATCCGAACGAAGACTGGTATTTATCTGACATCAAAACAGCGTTGATATCATTCTTCGAAAAGAAGTAAATTATTATATCTTATAATTAAATTAGTTTTTATTGATCTCTCAATTTGTTTGCCAGTAATTGTCAAATACCTGTCCTATTCGTAAAAAGTTTGATATCTACTCATATCGTAAGTAATTGTCTTTTTATAATATAATTGAAAATCAAGTTTTAATGACTCGATTCCAACAGGAAATCGGTTTTAAACTCTACGATATATTCTTCGAATATTCATTTAAAGAAGACGTCCGTCCATTCAAGAAGTCGATTGCACTCATAATATTGTTGACGTTATGTAAGACTCAAAAATCAAAATCAAATGTGAATTCAATGTCAACGAATCGAATGATTTTTATCAGAGAAAAGTGTTTGAAAGAGTTGTTTAACGAATTGAGTGCTGAAAACCTTAGAACACAATATGTTAGCGAACTCTTAAGGCTTTTCAGTTTTACTGATAACTACTTGAAAGACCAGAATTCAAAACAAAAGGTATTTCTATTAAAAAACTTTTAAATTAATATAAAAACTAATTAATTGAAAAATTCATTTAAAAGTTGCCTGATAACGACTATCAGGAGTTGTCATCAAAACTCAAGACTTTAAAAAACCAAAAGAAGAGAAAATTGAATGTCAAAGAAATTATCAAAAAAATCATTTCAACCGTAAATTAATTTTCTTTTTCTTATTTTTTTCATTTATTTTGTTTTTCATTATAACTATGTTTTGATATTTTTTGTGTGAAAAGTATTGCAATTATTCTTATTTTAAATAAAAAATGTTTAATGGATTGATTGGCACAACAAATATCCAATAGATTTCACGTCAATTCTTTATACTCTAAATATTTAAGAAGTCGTCCCGGAATTAGATTGGATTTGGCTTCGATTGACTTCGACTGTAAATGCCTTCCAATCGCTGTGCGACACAAAAATAGTAACGATTTAACACATGAATGCGTCTCCAGTATTGTTACGGTTCCCAAACGAGTGCTGAGTATAAAGTATTGTTAATTGATATCAGAAAAAAGTTTTAAATTTAATACCCGATTGCAAGCACTCGACCACAATTAGAATATGCACAGAACAGGCCATGAGATACAGCACCGACAGCTTCGGGTTCACAATTGTCTAATAAATCCCAAATTCTCACAAATCTTTTAAAAATTAAAATATATTATTATTTATTAAAACAGACAAAAATGTTTACCCGTCGTCAGCCACTGTTGCAATGTGTGCCCCGTCGGGACTGAATGAAACGCTCCCTATATTTCAATTGGAGACCATTATTGATATAAAGAGTAATCTATTTATTAATTACTGACTAATGAATCGTCCGTTTTCTCCTCCGGCATATATCAGAGTCAGGGGTGGCTTTAGTTGACTATTAATTCAATAATTTTAATATAATTTGTTTATAATTTATTGTCATTTAATACTTAAATTGTTTCAAAAGTTGTCCATTTGTGGCGTTCCATACAATGAGAGTGGTATCCCATGAAACGGTTACAATTAATCGACTGTCAGGAGAAAAATCGGCGGCCACTACATTGTGATGGTGTGCCTCAAGTCTTAGTCGAATAGAGAATGTGTCGGTTGAGTAGACGTTTGCCTTAAATTATGTGAATAATTGGTTCAAACAAATTGTAAGATAAAATCAATGGATTCTATTCTTACAACTTTACTCATCCCAACTGAGACCAGAGATTTATAATCTTTAGCCCAACGGCACGCAAAAAGAGGCCGTCCATCAATTTTATTAGACTTAAGAAGGTTTCCTTCATCTATCAAATCCCAGAACTTAAGAGTTCCGTCAAAAGAAGTTGAGGCGAGAATTCCATTGGGAGAGCACTCAATGTCTGAAACCGAGTCTTTATGATCGAGCAAATCGAGTAATAAATTTCCTGATTTAAATAAAATTATAATTTATGTTAAATATTTGAAATTAATTAGAATATAAGGAATGTTTGGTCGCATTACCAGCTCTTAAAGACTTCATGAAAATCACAATTTTCTCAAAAAAATTTCTTCATTCAAAACAAAGCTATAAATTACTTTAAAATTAGGTTTCATTGAATCCAAACCAATGTTCGAGTGATTACCTGAATATATGTCCCAAATCCTAATTCTGCCGGAATAGTGACCGCTAATAAGAAAATATTCTTTGAACTGAGCGGTCCGGTGCCAGAAAGCTGTAGAGTCGTGCAAATTAGCGATTAGAGAGAAACTGACTGATCTCACCAAATGGTTGCACTCTATTCTCTTATATTCTCTTTTAGACGACTCATCACTTTTATTATTTCTGTTCGGAAGTAAATACAAAACATTTGTTTCAAAACAATATTTTAAAAAATCATTCAAAATATTTATAGATTCTGTTATTCACTCTTTGAGTTCAAAAACAATTGGTTTCCTAAAAAAGTTTTATTAGAGACCGATATTTACTCCAAATTCTAGTTTAGAATTCAGTAATCGGAGAATAATCACAAAAAGTGGTAAAAACATTCCCCGAATCACAAAATTCTGAGAGACGTTACGAAATACATTAAATTGTAAAGAAAAGGAAGGGTTCAAGGAAATTTTAGAAGTTCAAGGTGAATTTGGTAAAATCTCTTTATTATTCAAGTTTTATCAAAACACAAATAACAAGTCATAAAGAGATGACATTCAAGTTTTGTTTGCCGTATATATTCGTATTTAAATATTTTAATTCAAATCTATAATAAGTTTTAATAATTTATTGCTTCAATAGATTTAACTCAAATGAACGATAACTTTGAGAACAGAATAAATTGATATTAAATGAAACGACATTTTATAGACATATAAATTCAAAAATAATATTTAGTTATGTTTTATAAAACCTATTTTCAGGCGATAAACGCTATTTTAAACGAGATTTGATAGAAACATGAGAAATATAAATGATACTTGACAATTATCTCATCATGGCAAATAATGCAGTGCTCCAATATTTGAATATTGAAAGTTCAGACTTTTTTCTGAGAAAAATTATAAAGAATAAATGATTAAAACCCAAAAATGCGCAGGGTGATTTCAAATAGACTCAGGGAAATATTTGAATGCCACACCTGAAAGTAGGTTTTATAGCTATGTTTTAATGAATTTAAAAATTTATTTCAAAAAAGTAGTCATTCATTGGTTTAATGATGAGTGGAATGTCTTATTCTAATAGAATTAAATTATTAATTCACTTCTTGTGGTCACAGCCCTAACAGCCCTATCAGTCAAAATGATTTTGAAAGCAGTGTTTGCCTTGAAATTAATGTTAATATAATAAATACCTGATTAAATCAGACCATTTGACCAGAACTACAACACTATCGCCATAAGAATATGCAAATAACTGGTTGTCGTGAGAAAAGGCACACTTCCAGGTCTCCATACAAAAAGGGATGGACTCAGTCTCACAGTTCAGAGGCATTAATTCATTTAATACTTTGATTTTTGCTAAGTATTTAAAAATGATCTAGATTATTATTAATTTAGGCTATAGTTTTAAATGCGTAAATACCAGGTTCATTTCTTTGATTCAATTCAGATGCCATCGAATCTATGAATGACTTCCTATTTATTATTCGTTCGTTTTTACCACAAATTTAGTTAATTTTGATTTATTTTGAATTATAATAAGAATTAGAGAATAATTTTATTTAAGATTTTAATCGAAATGAAGACAAATATATCGGAAAATATATGTAAACTGTGAGCGACTGTCGCCTAAATCTATGTCAACGACTGAGCGAAATAAGTGGCACTCACTCTCTGACAACACTATGGAATAGTTGACTGAAGACTAAAGATGTAAACACAGTATATATGAGATGCAGTTCTGGCGTCACTCGACTAACCGGTCGATACCAATGAGGATGAAAACTGGCGCTCAGCCAACAAAATGTTTATCGTCTGAACACCACTGACTTCACTGAATTCACTTTATATTCATTAAAATCAATCGATTTTTATACCAAATATTTTTAAAATATTATTTATTTCTACAAAAAGTATTTCAATAATTTTTTACTTAAAAATGCAAACCATTTGAAACATAAGAATAGATTTTGTGTCAAATCATTAAATAGAATCGATTGGAGGAATGAGTGGCAAAAGCTGTGCATAAAGTCCGGATCCAATTGCAGTCTCTTCTTATTGGCTCAGAAGCGACGCTCCCTTTCCTATCGATCGGATGAAAATTGAATCTAAAAATAAATTTAATATAAAAACATTTTCTGACACCAATCCTATGCTTAAAGCAAAATATTTTTATGTTTTTATTGAAAATTAATCATTTGATCCAAAACTATATAATCTGATACTCGAAACCCGAATCTCTTTATTCCTTTCAATTCAAAGACAAATAATATTTGTTTCTAAAAGTTTTGATTCCAAACATTAAATTCATTTTTACACAAAATTTTTAGAACAGATATTATCTAAATTTCATAGATTATAAAGACTAATAATTTGCCATTGCTTTCACATTATCATGATAACTAAAAATGAGCATGCTCATATCAAGAATGAATGGATAGACATAAATATTTGGTAGAATATTTTGATAATTTTATAGAAAATTGTATTCAGAATTTTGATTCAATAAGGAAGATAGGACTGAGCAAGGAGAATAGACCAGGAGAATAGACTGAGAATAGACCATAAATATGATGTACTTAAA
>JAQGBR010000940.1:0-10344 GCA_034698525.1 Achipteria nitens | reverse complement strand
TTTCATTTAGTACTTCATTTGAAAGTATGAGAACATTTCATACGACAAGTTTTCTAATGTTTTGTTACCAAACACTCTTATGACAAATATTGATCGATAGTTTAAATTTATGTTTTTGTGTGTGTTTTTAGAGCTTTTAAAATGACTTTTTATTATTATTTCGAGAAATCTATGTTTTCCTGAAATTTTAGGGGTTTCTCCTCTTATTTATTTTGGAAACAAAATAATAATAAAAAAGTCGTTTTCACTCGAGTTTTATCATTATTTTATTTGAGTTTATTATTCAATTGTGAGAATATATTCATTGTTTTTATTCAAAAGGCAATAAACTCCTAAATTTAGGGACAGACTGTCCTCACAAGAACAAAAGTTTGTGCGAAACAAATTCACATTCTGTGCAAATCATTATTATTGCCTCTAATTTAAACTTTTTTGTTGTGTAAATCCTATAAATCTTTGGTTATCTTCTTTTTTCTTTAATAAATTCCTGTCCTTTAAAAGCCATTTCTATTCTTAAAGTTTTTTGTACCCAACTTTTGAACGAAAAAATTAATGATTTCCCTTTTTTGATGCTTTTATAGGAAATACTTTTCTTAAGTTTTTTATTAGTTTTGCCTTTAATACAGTTAAAGAAGTTCTCTCCTATTCTTCTCTTCTATTTATATGTAATGTAATTGACTTTTCTGTTAAATAACATAATATTGGATCCGATTTATTGTTCACGAGTAGAGACATTGTCTTTAACTGAATGACCGAAAGCACTGGTCGAATGACAATCCGAGTGACAATAATTCAATTGATTGCAGTCTTTATTCTTATTGTTCCGGTTTATGGATATATAAATTCGGTCCTAAAAGATAATCGATTGAAAGAAGAGTAAGTCTGACGTCAGTCTATACATCAAAAAAAGTTTCATCCATTTTATGAAAAAATCAATCTCTGTTTGAATCAATTTTTGTCTAAATTCCTATCGAATCCGATATCAGAAACATTATATTCAAATCGATATATAATATCAAAATTCAAATCAATGGAAAACCTTTTTAATGATTAGTTTCAAAATTGATATTCAAATTAAAATAGACATTAAAATATTTTATTGTTTCTGCAGTTTATTCCGTCTAAAATACTTCCTGTATTTCTATCAAATTCTTGTTTTTTGATTATTATTTTTGGTGAATATTTTTTGTTATTTAAACGATTTATTATTCAAACGAATCATTTTTCAAGCGATGCTCTGATTTTAAGTTTTAGTGCTCATCGATATCAAAGTCAGCCCTGAAATCAATTGCAGACTATTTTCTATTATCGTTATTATGATTGTTGTCTGTCGTCGATATCAAAATACATTCAAATACTTTTTGATTATATGTTTGTTAGAACCGACCACTTGATGGCCGATTGCCGCCAAAATAATAACGACTGACCTTCTCTTGAATATTGGTTAGGATTTTACAAAATATTTCCAAAGATTTTTATCTGACAAAAGTCAGTCTCGACTATAAACCCAATGCTTTTGTTGGCAGATATTTATCGGTAGATCGCGTTTAAAATGAACTCAAGTCTGTCTTTCATACAATTTTTATGTTCTTTTGCTTAATATTTCTCTGTTTAATAAAAATTTGTTTGAATACCTTTGACTCTACATTCATGTCATCAAAAGGTTTGTGCAAAAAAATAAGGAACGAATCTACTAGATGCTGTTCGTAGTGATTATGTCATTATTACAGACTTTAATTCAATTCCCGTTTAATCATTAGTTTAAGTTTTACTCTACAGAGAAAACACATTATTTCTTTGCGCACAGTTAGCACTTTTACCGGTGGAACCGCTACTTAATTTTGAACCTTCTTTTTGTTGTAGATTAAGATCGATTCGAAATCATTTTTTTATAATAATCTTTTGATATAATATTATTTTGCGATAAAATAAAATAAAAATGTATATCCAATTCCTGGCTCTCAACTATAAATTATTGCTTAGGGCTCAGCACAAGCATAGGGAAGAGGAATATTCAGGCAAACGCTTAATATTAAAATATAATTTTTTTAAAAACATGATTTCAAACTAAAAAATATTCTTTTATTCAGTTTTATCTCTTATTTGATAAGAAGCTATAATTTTGAATCAAATCCACCAAAAAATAAATTCAGACAATTTCCTTAAGGAATGTTTGGATACATTTCTATTAGAGCACAGACACAGAGCATAGGATTCGATTGATACCAGAATTATTGATTGAATCAAACTCTGAACTCATAACTTAGAGCGATATCTTCTCTATTTTGCATCAAAAAAAATATCCAAAAGCTATATATTTTGATCAATCATTCACTTACCTATCAAATTGTATTAGTATTTAAAGCCTAAGATCTAATCAGTAGACAGTCTTTCATTTTATTTTGGATCTTAAATCAAAATTTAATTTGTTTTTAATGAAATTCACTCTAAAAAATATTTATATCTAATAATAATTAATATTCTCCTCAACTAATCATTTAATATTTATATTAAATTCCTGCAAAAAAACTGCAAATTCGTTGCATAAAATGTTTTTTTTATATCTTTTTGAGCAAAAAAGTCAATAATTATTAGCAATAAAAGCGTTAATAATCTGACATTTAATGAAACTTTGAGATAACAAACAGAATATTTGATTGATTTTTGTTATAAAACTCCAATTTATGTCTAGTATTATGAGTAGTGTCTCATTATTAATATCTCTTAGACTCTCTCTCTCTCTCTCTCTCTCTCTCTCTCTCTCTCTCTCTCTCTCTCTCTCCCTTTTTATATTTGAAATGCAATGCATTACTCCAATCAAAATCAATACTCAAATGTCGGACTAAACACATATTTTTTGATATCATTTGCAATTTCGAGAAGAAATTCTGGAATTCTCTTATAATAGTAGTTAGAGATTTGATGTGCTGAGCTATGATGCCTTCCACCTCCCACGAAGCCATTGGACATCATATGTTTAGATCGATCTGAAAATCATAAGCAGCGAAATCGAAGAACAATACAAACGAATAATCTTTTGGTTAAATAAGTTTTTCAATATATTCAAAGTCTTGGTATGTGTTCGTACGTGAAGTTCGTCTGATATTTATGGAAAGTAAGGCTACAATTATTAGTTAGAGTTTAGGGTCAATGCTTTATCATTATTAGAGATATATTATATAAAAACATTCAGAATATGATAGTTGAGTGTAGAATATATGGTTGGCTTATAGTCATCCGTATTTGTGGCGGAACTGAATATCGATGTCATCTTTGAATTTCATGTTTCACTGGATATTTCTCGCCGAATGTCTTTCCAGTGCTTATAAGAAATGTTCGCAAACAACAGCTCTTATTTAAAAAGAACTCAAAAAACCTTAGGTTTCACTTTTAGTTCACTGTTTCTGTTGATGCGAAACATGTAATCAGAAGAGCGTAGACTAACACAGAGGACAGTCATATGGATTCAGTCGATGGTTTGAAATCATTTATTTAAATAATAGGCTTTCTATTAAGTCTTATAAAACATTTTCTACACGAAAAAGGGATTTTCCTGTCAAATGAGCCCTGAGTATTGATAAAAAATAAGGATCTCATATATGAAGTGCTTGATTTGCTACTAATGACTAATTAATGAGTGGGCAGTCGTTTTGAATTAGTTGCGACAATGATCTTAAAGCCATCAAAAGAGAATTGACTTTTTTTATTTATAGCTTTTTTTATCGGTAGTGTCTAAAAAATATCTGAAAACTGTTACGCCCTTTGAATTTGTTTCAAAAATTCATTTTTTGGCTCTGATTTTAATTTCTGATTGAAATCGATTACACAATTTATTACTGATTTTGATTGAACCTGAATTCAGTGGCAATCAAACAAAAATTATTGATTCTATGTCTAAAAAAATTCTGGGCATTAATTGTCTTTCATTTATGGTATTACGGAAAAAGTCATTATTCATAATCACTATTCCCTTCATTTTTCTCCGTTCATTCACTGATTCTTCACAAATGATTTTATTATCATATGATTTGTAATTATTTTTTTTCCTTTTTGTAAGAAAATTCAATTCGATTACTATTTTTTGGGGCAATTTTTTTCTGTTCATATTTTTCTATATTTAATGTTTAATATGAAAAACAAAATTACTTTCTCTTCGCTTTTAAACACATTTCCGTTTGGAGTCTTATTTAATGATAAGAAACGCCACAATAATTGCTTAAATAATTTATGGAAATATAGTAAAAAAAGACGAATATATTTGTATGGGAAATGTGTATGTCTTGAATGGAGTGTTTGCCGCACTTGACCGCCATTGGAGAACACTTATGAAGATATGATTTGTCACGGATGACAATCGAACTGATTATTATCAATGCCATAGTCATCGACAGTGCAGTCACTGTCTCTTTTTCAGTGTTTCCTCTCTTCGAAATCTTCTTTTGGAGATATTTCTTCATTCATGAAAAATGGCTAAATTTTTGAATACTTTCTTAACTCTATTCTCGCGGTTTTATATGTTATGAATCACTGAATTCATTGCTTTATTATATTTTTTGAACTCAAAATTTTTCAAAATCTTTTTGTTATACCATTGCATACACTTAATTGTAAACAAAATATTGTTTTTTATGTCTCTTTCAAGTGTTGTGTATATTTTTGCGAACAATAGTCAGCTTATTATGCGATAAAAAATGTTTTAGAACCAATTTTTGACACTTTTCTCAAATGGTTTGTTAATACAAAATATTTGAATCTCATTAAAAGCTCTCTCGAGTGAGTCCTCTGAAAAAAGGAGAGAGAGAGAGAGAGAGTCAATGGATAGGATTCACGCTATGAATGATTAAACTATGAAATTATTTATGAAATACTTTATCATAAGAATAATAATATTCTAATTTTGATGTAAAATATGAATGAAATTCTATTTATAATAAATCAAATAAAAAAAGGGATAATTTCAAAGACGAGCCCCAAAAATGAGATTTAATCGAATCTTAGAAAATATTGTATTGAATGCCAATTGAAGAGACATTGAATTTAATATTTTTTTAAAAAACAAATTATATTTGTTAGGAGTCGAGGCGTAAAATTTACATTTAAATATTATTGACCTCTTCTCTGACCTCTCATTCAGTGGACTTTTTCTTATTTTTCTCAATCTCTGGGTTTCTGAAAAACGATCGAAAAATATACTTTTAATGAAAGTCTATGTTTCTCATTAGGAAACAGTGGGAAATGGCATAGAAATGGGTGGGGAAGTGCATAGTTAGCAAATATGTAACTTAACGATAGAAATAACTGTATGTATAACTACAGATCCAAAAGTGGTTCTGCTGTTCAGAGAAGAGCTGACAAAAAAATTGATTGTATCGTAAAGTGCAGTGCAGTAGTCAGTGGTAGTCAAACATTAGGTCTTTTGCCTACTTTTTAATTTCAGTTTGTTTTTACACTGAAAACGGAACAATCACTGCACGGGTACTAATAGAGAGGAAAAAATATCTCAATGTTTTCGGTTGTTTTGGTAGTTCTTCAATATAATCGTGCGATACATATAAGAGCTAATCATTAAATTGTAAGTAACGGCCATTTGTATGGCGCCGGAGTGCGCGAGAGTCACTCCGGCTTTGGTTCTGCGAAGTCTGAACTGATGTCGAGGTCGTCCGCATGTGATTAAGTCAGTAGAAGTGTGTTTATCGCCAGAAAACATATAAGCAATGGCTGTTCGGCACATCTCTACCTAATGCTACTGTATATGTATTTTGACGCCTCTGGCGTTCTATCGGAGCAAAACTCAGTTAAAAATTATTGTTTTTAAAGAAAATATTAAACTAAAACAAATTGCTTCGAGGAATAGCCCAACATTTTGATTACCAAAGATTTAAACACATTTTCTGTTAGAAATTACCGAAAAAAATATAATTAAAAAACTTATCTCTAAACGAAAGAAAGGAAAAGTAGAGCTAAAACTGAATAAATTTGAATCTTATGTTTTACTTTTTGAGGTGTTTTTTGCGGCAAAACAAGACTGGGAGTGAATATGGTTTCATATGCGGTTTAACTTCTTTTAAGGTGCAAAACACAGTAGAACTCAGGTTCGCTGTTTGTGTCCTTTAATTTTAGGCTTGAGTTGATTCACATCAATATATATTTTGGTTGTTTGGCTCTTATCTTAACACAAGTTATGCTAACAATTGTTTTGAGGCGTTAATAGAGACAAATGTCTGGCGATTATCGATAGATAATTGTTTTTCCACTCAAATCTTCGGAATTACATTCGGATTCGTTTTAATTCGTTTTTATCGAATGAATAAATAAATAATTGATTTTGAATTTTCTCTTCCGAATAATTGCGACAAATCCTCTCTCCATTTGTATCCATAGCTATGAGTGTTTAGTCATAATACTTCCCCAAAAATTGAATTTACATAACTATCAGGTTTTTCACTCCAGGAATTTTTTTCCTAAAACTGAATAATTAATAGTAAATCTAATTATTGTATGGATTGCATAGTGTGTGGTAGACATCAATTTGATGATCGATAATTCCATTAGACTCTAGCGCACACACCATCTCTAACCTCAGCAAAGGAGCGTTAGCTTCTTTTTTACTCTAAAATTATTATTTGTTCGTCATTTTCTAATGGGTGGCCTAACCATCGATTTAATTTCATTCTTATAATTTTGTGCCCAAAATTTGTCTGTAATTTTCGAAATGAATTACCAGAACCCGTTCTTAGAACCATAAGAGACCATCAATTTGTATCCATTGCTATCATTGGAGTAGACATTGGCTATACATAACAAACAATTAATTGATTGAAAACGAGAAAATATGTCATAAAAATTATAGCAAAACAAAAAAAGAAGAACCAACAGAATGTTAAGAGTAGTTAAATAGTATTGGTATTCAATGAGCACAGGAATTATCGACTATATGTTCAAAACTTGTTTGCTATTAATCGACTGAATGGATAACATTTATTAAAAGTCTATTTAAATTGAATTTAAAAACAAATATAAATTCTTGTTTTGCATCTTTAAATGATTATTGCATTTGTATTACATGTGTTTCTCAAAAGAAAAATAAATAATTGGATTCAAAAAGAAAATCATTTATCAAAATAAGGAATTCTCAACAAAGTTATCAAATAATCTGTTTTTGAATGGAATTAAATTATCATTAATTTTCAGATTTTAATTATATCTGCAAATATTGGGATAATTAGTGATTCAATTGTAGGCTTTAATTATTCATTAGTTGTATTCCAGTTATGTTTTTAGAGTTTCGAGAAATTTTAATCAGAGCCGAGAAGAGAGAATTCAAAAGAAAAAAATTAATAATCTTTGAGTTAATGAAATATTTTACCTTAATTGACATAAACTACTGTTTAGTTTACTACTGCTGTGCCTCTTTCTGTTCCTATTTGTTTACGATCTTATATTCTGTGTATTATTTTTAATTAAACATTTAGCGAAACAATAGATTTATTTTATTGAATACATGACTTTAATAATTGTTATGACTGTTCTCTCTGGTCATATAATTCACTCTGATTTTCATTAAATTACTTTTACTGACATTTTCTAATATAACAGACAAGTTGTAAGACTGCGAGAGAGAGAGAGAGAGAGAGAGAGAGGGGGGGGGGAGCGAGAGAGAGAGAGAGTCAAATATCTAATAAATTAAGTTCAATCACTGAACATTTGACAGGTATTCAAACGACAATAATAACACTAAACGAATATCCATTAGAAGTGAGAAAAAATAAACTCATTGCTAATGAATGTCACTTTAAATATGATTTTTATGCTCAGAACAAAATATAATTGGGATTTTCAAAAATATAATCGTGTAATTCAACCATTTATTGCATACAAATCCGGGTTTTTGCCTCTTTTGTGACCAAGGTTTTCTTTTTTATACATCAAATGCTAGATTAAAACTGCAAATACCTATAAAATTGAAACTTAATTCTTAAGAAATATAATCATAGCCTCGAGTAAAATAAACTAAAAGAAATGGCTTTAATTGTATTTATTACTAATTTACTTTCAGATGTACCAGATCCTCCTGGAAAGCCGCTACTAATGGGTTTTACATCACGTTCTGTGAATCTTTCGTGGGCTCCCAGTTTTGATACGCACCACTCGCCTGTCCAGAACTATATCATTCATACGCGGTATGTATTCTATGTCTTAAAACACACCATATTATAGAATTATGTCTGCGCCCATATTATGGCCCACAATAAATCAAAATACCGCCTTGCTCATATTCAATTAAACATCACCTCTAATAATAGCCACAACAATACCGA
This sequence comes from Achipteria nitens, assembly GCA_034698525.1. NCBI lineage: Eukaryota > Metazoa > Arthropoda > Arachnida > Sarcoptiformes > Achipteriidae > Achipteria > Achipteria nitens. The sequence continues at coordinate 2,026 of JAQGBR010000940.1, read as the reverse complement.
AAGTGTTTTAAATCCAGAGTTCTGCTCATTTTGCACATTCCCTAAGTGTCAGAATAATTTATAGCCAAACAATAAACTGAGAATTTCTAATTTAAACTATTTCATTATTCAGTGTAACATGCCAATTTTAATACCAAAAAACACTTTCAATGATAATCTTGATCGCATATATTGGTGCAAATAATTAATCTTGATTAATATATGGTTGTTGAGGAATGGTCTCAAACCAATTTATTCATCAATTATTCTTTAAGTCATTTATTGATTTTTGGATCACTTAATCATTTAGTGTCGGAGAAAACGGTGAATGGGATTCGTATAATGGAATCGCGACACTCGATAATAAGACCAGTTATCACGTGGACAAACTACAGCCCTTTACTGTCTACTCGTTTCGAGTGTTGGCAGTAAATGCGATCGGCACCAGTCAACCGGGAAAGGAGTCTTATTATATGGTCACTCTTAGAGAAGGTATAAATTCATTCAATAAATCATATTTATTGGACTCACAAATATATTTTGCATTAAATATTAATATCGAAAAGTAATATAAAATCGATTTAAAAATTTATTAAATAAAATATTTATTCGTTTTTCGAAATAGAAATATGGAATATTGAATTAGATGTGCTAGCACACATACACACACAGTCACATATACCACACATAGTCACACTCAGCTATTTCAATTTCAATTACCATTTTTCATAATTCAAGAAACCGTTTTTCGCATAAATTTTTGGGAAAACATCTATTATTTATTCAGTTCTGTACCGGAATAGTGAATGCCTTAAAGCAAAAGACAATATTTTCATATCCGATGTCTAACGTATTCTTACAATTATTCTAATAATTAATGTTTCAAACCCTCTGGACATTAAGCAATTTTAGCTCTCAATGTTACTGTCCGCCCCCTATTATACATCCCCTCATAGCCTCTACTGTCTTAATAACCCTTAAAACGATGACATTTATGAGTCTATGGTGTGTTCAGAGCGCAATTCCGGTGTCACTCAGAAATTGTTATTAATGTTCGCCTAATTTTTGTTTTTGCTCTTCATTTGGGCCCCAATTTCAGCGCCTAAACGGAAATTATCAACTTTTGCCACTAGTTTTGCATAAAGTATTGCACATTAGATAAAGACTGTGCGGCTGTCAAGAGAGGTATCTGAGGGCTAACCGATGAATAAATAATTATTCATTTAAAATACTTAAACCACTTAAAAGCTCATCAATAGTTCTGAGTCGACGACTCTTTTAATTATCTCTTCATTTACTGCAATACTCAGTATATTAGTCTGTCATTCATATGAAAGTTTTTAAACAAAAAACTTTCTATACTTTTGAATATCTGTTCTAATATTCAAATAACGAAAATAAGGAGAAACTCAGAATAAAACTCATTTGAATTCGTAATATTGAGAAAAATGAGATAAAATGAAAGTTTTCTTTTCTTTTTTGAATAATTTATTCTTTGAAAAACACGTTTCATTTGATGTTTTATTTCAGTTCCCGATGGAAAGCCTACAGTGATATCTGCGAGCAATACAAGCAGTTCGACAATTAAACTTTATTGGGCGCCACCGAACAGGAATACTATTCATGGAGAGTTTCTCGGCTATAGAATCAAATACAGAAAACATGGCCCAACATTAAGCTCCAGCGAAAGGGAAATAACGCTCAGGGATCCAGACTTGAGAGTAAGCTCTAGATTTTGTTAGAAGTGCACAGCATAACAATAACAAAAACACAATGGCTTTGTGTCAAAACTGTTTCTCAATTTTGTTTTTCTCTATTATTTTTCACAACTAATCACATCAATAGTCGTATACATTAAAGAATTTGGAACCGTTTAGTGAATACATGATATCATTGCAAGTATTCAATCCGGCGGGTGAGGGACCGGCCACAGCCATAACCACAATGACTGATGAAGGAAGTGAGTCAAACAAATAAATAATTAGTTAATTGTTATTCTGAGTCTATTCACAAACTTATTATAAACTTATTGTATAATAAATTCTTA
>JAQGBR010000939.1:0-10344 GCA_034698525.1 Achipteria nitens | reverse complement strand
ATAAAAAAATTATTAAAACAGTTGAGTATACAATTGTAAGTAAGAAAGAAACAAATGAAACTTCAATTAACATCTGAATAGTTGTTTGTAATAAAATATTGAGTAATTTTTGTGTGATTTTTCCTCTAAAAAATAGTCAATTAGTAGTTATTTGGCGAAAGGATTTAAAATGTATTTTCTTGGAAAATATATTTTTTTAACCATAATTAGTAGGTTTAATGTCATTCAAAATAGAGTTTCCTCTTATATCGATATAATATTCAAACAAACTTTCCTCTTTCCTTTTTTTAAAACATGTGATAGTATCTTTTTCTAAATAACAAAAAACACAGTAATCCAGTGATACTAAAAAAGCATTCAAATCATTACAAATAGTATCGATTATTAGCCAAAAAACTTTCAACTCTTTCATTGAGAGCACATTCACTCTCTCTTTCAATTGATATGATATTCATGTATGTATTCCCCATTCATTTGTATTTATGTTGTAGTCGTCTGTCTGTTTATTATTGTAAATCGCGTGCCATTTGTTCGCAATTCGTATACCTTTTCAATAAAGCTCTTCATTCATATGTATCGCTATATTTATCTCAACCCCTTTACTTCCCCACCAAAAACAGTTATTCCAACCCTTTAGCTCTTTATATGTTATCAAAAGCCTTGTCCTCTAATATTGCAGTTAAATATAGTGTATGTTTGTACTAACAGTACTCCACACATACACACAACCCGTTCAACCACTTATACCTAACATTTAATTCTATCAAAACTATTATATCGATAGTGAAAGTTAAAGAGTGAGCACAGCCTCACACAAACACGATTCGAACCTATAAACAGATTGTATTACAGATAAAACACAATATTTTCAGGTAATTATTTTCTTATATTCAGGAAAATATGATAATTAAGGCTATATTTGTGACTGAATTTAAGTCAGGAAAAGTGAATTTGGATGAGAAGTAAAGTTTTGAAAAATAAGAGTAAACTTATTGTTAACACAAAAACCTTGAAAACACTATTCACTGATCTTTTATTAGAGCAATAATTTACGTAAAAAACGAATATTTTCTTGAATACAGTATATGTTTAATGGATTCTCAGACAGTCTACTCAAGGAAAAGAGGAAAGAATATAGAAATTATGTAAAGCCTTTCAAAAAAACAGGGCTCACAAAAAACGCCAGTCTATTGTTGTGAGACATTCAGAAGAGAGAGAGTTTCGTCTGAAGATAGCCAGACATATGAGAAAAGTAGACAAATAATAATAATGGTTATAACAGAAGAAAGAGTCGGACCGTCTGTGCAGAACTGAAGCAACACAACAGTCCAGTACCGGACGCTCTCTCAAAGGAGGCGAAACTGAATGCTCATCGATTGCACAATAATTTCACTTTCAATTATTAGCACTGAAAAAATATGTTAGCCCTCACTCTTCCTCAATAGCTATGGTCTGTTCCACCCATTGTTACATCACTCTTACCTCTAAGGCCTCTAAAGATTATATAAAATGTTTAAAAAAGTAAAAGAAATATTGAAAGGAAAGGAAAATAAAGTTTAGTTTCGAAAAAATGACCACAACTTTCATATCCTATTCGGCCAAATGTCACATAAAAATAAGTCTAAATAATTGAAAGTTCCCCTCAACTGTCCCTTTCTTCTCATAGAACACCACTTTCTCACTGAAGTTTGAGACTAAAAGTAAAAAAGTATTTCACAAATCAATTACAATACTTGTGCTCTAACTGGAAATTGGGCTCAAAATATGATTGTGAAGAATGCGTTCACTAAAAAATATCTCTCAGATAAGAGAAGTGCCAACACTTGTTGGCTACAATTCTTCCCACGATTTCTTAACTGACTTCTCTCTCTCTCTCTCTCTCTCTCTCTCTCTCTCTCTCTCTCTCTCTCTCACTGACTCACTGTCTGTAACGACCATTACGTATAGTTTGGCCAATAATTATACAAATATATGAAACCTTCAGTATATTTATGAGACAACTCTACCGACTTTTGGCATAACATAAGGAATAGTTCATATTTGTTGTCTGGCATGCAGTGACCCACCCATTGCCTACACTTCATGTCTTGGACGACAGCAACAGTCTAACCCTCACACCACCACCTGCTTAGATGGAGGAAAAACACTCCCATAGACTGAGTCCGTCTGGACCTTAACATAACGAATACGATTTTGAGGCTTCAAATGTCTGGACTGAGTATGAAATCCAAGAAAATAACCCAAAGAAACACAAGAATGAAATTGAGGGCAATAAACGAATTTCATTGTAAACATAACGAGGATTACATCCAAACTGTTCCGACACAATCACTCTTCAATTCAGAGAATCATTTAATTCTTAGACATAATTATTCGAAAGAATTTTTTGTTTCTTAACTCAAAACAATTTGTATGTCATTTCACTCTACGAAAAAATATCAACGGATAGCTATCAATTGAATTTGAGAGATATTTTTTTAGTGAACGATATGACCTTGCTATTTATCTAATAAATGGATCCTGCACTTTTTAAAATAGTTTTGAAACATTTTAACAAAAAATATTTCAAATTAAATACGAGTTAATATTGAATAGAATCTATGCTATCAATAATTCTTTGTGTATTTCAAATCAAAAGAGATACCAACTCCTGAGTTGAAGAACAGGTTGTTTTTTGTGATATTTCTCTTACATTATTATTAGCTCTTTCTTTGTTAGCAATTATTATAACTCTCAGACATAACATCGAAAGAGTAAAACTAAAATATTTTTTGCTTCACTACAGAGAGAGTCACTTCTTATTAGTTATAAAATATTAGATAAAGAATTCAATACTTTATATAAGACGAGATCTTTTTAATATGGCGTACGAGAGAAAGAGAGAAGTGTAAGACCAATGTTGAAGTCAAATCTCGTCCTTGAAAAGTCATTGACGATTGTAATAAATTGATGCAAAAGTTTGCTCAGCCCTATCCCTATCTGAATCGAAATTCTCTCTCCAGTATATGAACCCTATAACCTTCTCCTCTAACCTTCTTCTCTAACCAAATTCAAACCACCCGTTGGCTAAAAAATATTTTTTGCTTTCTTTGCTACTCTTCTCCACTTTTTTAGGGCTTAATTCAAATAATTCCTAAAAAAGGTTTGCTTTTTGTTACTGTATTTGGAGTATAAAAAGAAATTCCTTATATTCTAACAGAAAATCCAACAAAAATAAGAGAAAGATTTCAATTAGAAGACAGAAAAAGAGGAAAGTCTAGTGTTTAACAAATTTATTTATGTCAATACCAATTGAGTGATATCCTGTGCACAAATAGAGCTCATCTGCACAGACAATCACTAAATTCACAATCCTTAGAGCCAATGAATAACAAAACTTATGATAAATAGGGTTTGACTCCAATATTTTTGGACAAAATAGCCAATGTTTCTAATCGTTTTTCTAAATCACCCTGATAACTTTGTAATTGTTAGCATACATGAATTCTAAGCGAATGTTTGCACTCAATCTACTAATTGTGAGACAATCTCTTTTTTCTGATTATCCTTTGAATAAATAATTATTTTGATTATTATATGTTTTGAAACATTTAGACATGTTTTCCAAATATCAAAACACATCGTTTTCTTCTGAATCCTATTTAATATTTTCTAAAATTAATGATAAAAGAGAGGATGGGCTCTAACTTTGGTCTCTAATATGTTTTTCCCATTCGAGTGAGAGAGAGAACTATCATTTTGAGTATACATTCATTGCTTTGGGATTTTTAAAAGAAGCCGACTTTAAAAGAAATGGTTTTTCTAATGAAGAGAGAGAGAGAGAGAGAGAGAGAGAGAGAGAGAGAGAGAATTGGTTAACAAAATTTAAAATTTAGAGCAAAACCCAACTAAATATTCAGAGAAGAGGGCAGAAAAACTCAATTCAAATGACTTGCTTTTAGATCAGATACCTGTCCCTTGAGATTAGAATAAATCACTTCATTATTGGAGTACTTATTAAAAGAGAAAATAAGACAATCATTATCTCTTGTTTTTTTCTGATAAACTATTTGGATGTGCCAACACTGGGTTGTTATTACAATTGATTAAGATATACCACTTAATAAGGATTTTTCCGAAAAAAAACTCTAATTTTAATATAGCCTACTAGAAATTATCAAGTCATAAATCAGTTAATAATTTTGAGGAGGAGATAATTATCAAGGGTATCTTTACATAGTTGGAAATATTATTAAACTAGTTGAAACTTCCAAAGCTTTAAACAAATTTTAAAAATAGATTATAAAGTAGATCACCATGTTCTATTGGAACAACAGATTTTAATTCGACGATAGATATTCTAAACTATTCTCTTATTTATATCATCTCTAAGTAGATATCCATATAATTAATTCAAGACTCGAATTAAACTCTAATTTGAAGTCAATTTTATGTAAAAATACGATAATTCTGAGCATTAATTTTCAAAACTAACAATTTTTTTATATTTTATTTGTCGAAAGGCTTATGTATTGAATATTTTAGTACTTACTCTACACGTGATTCAAAAATATATTATTCATTAAGGCTTTAGATTTAAACGCGAATAAAGCGATAAAATGTTATTTTTTCAATTCTGAAGTAAAACTAAAGTCAAGATAAAAAAGAAGTGAAATCAAATCATAAGAAATTTGTTTTTGTCAGTAAAAGTCGGAAAACATCTGAAAAAATACTTTTGAAGGAAAAAGTATTTTTGATAGACTATGAGAAACAGTTGAGTGATTTTAAGTGAAAAAATAACACAAAACTGAGTTAAGTATTTCGTACATTAAGTCCAACAAAATTACTGTTAATATTAATTCTAAAATAAATCCATTAATAATCTTAAATGAAACTAAAAGTTAGACTCATTTTTTCAGGTTTTTTGCAAACGATTTGAGCTGCAAAACAAGTGTCAAAAATTGAGCACTGGATTCAACACTTCTGTAGCCTTTAGTCTAAAAATAATTGCGTGAAAAGTAAACTAAAGAATGACTTATAATTGATTTATTTTTTATTCAAAAAATTGATTCAAAACTCCCACAGATTTTTCTAATTTGATGTTTTGCTCCCTAAAAGTGCACTGAATTCTACAGTAAATATGAAAAAAAGAGAAGAAAAATATTGTAATAAATTTTACCCAAAGAAAAATCTATTACACATTAAAATGGATAAATGATAAGAAAACAATCAATTTTATAGATTATCTTAACTTAAAATCATTTCTTACTTTCGAATGACGAGTGGTTCCAAAAAAATAATCCAAAAAATATTTTTGTTAAAAGTGTTTGCATTTCAAATCAAAAACTAATCACTTTTTCATTAATTAGAAAAAAAAGAGAAGAATAAAAAACACTAAAAAATTCAACAGAAAATTAGAGAAGAAATTCCAGTTTCAGGTCAAATGATATCAATATTAATGGATTAGAAAACCGCGTAAACATAAAACATAATTTTGGTTCAGAAGTGAAGGCCATGACAGCCGACAGACACTGCAAAACCCTTTACACAGTTTTTGCCATAAGTCATAAAAAAATTTTAAACGGAAAAGAAGTGAAGGGGTGTCACTCTATCGGCGTTTAGTCTGCCTCTACTCTACTGTAAGGCACTCGATGGTCCCGTTAACCCTCTCGAACCAGAATACTTCCGTAAACACAAAAGACTGGTATTGAAGCCCAAAGCAATGGTTCATATTTTGTTGTCCCCTTCAATATTGTGCGAACCCCTTCTTTTACTCCGTCAATGCAGTTCCCTTTTTTTGGAGGCCAATCACCACTTAGTTATTAGTATACACTTGACTACACGTCTTGCATACAACTACTATATCAGACCAAATAATCCTAACCCTGTCTGGCAGAACAGGAAAATAAGGAAAAGGGGTGAGAAAAAAGTCTAATACAGCCAATACTCAGACAAACTATTATTATCAACACTTTAGCGATAATATTCTTTGCTCAGGGCAAATATTGTCTGGAAAGGACTGCAAAAACAAATTACAGCCAAAACCTTGTACTCAAGACTCAGACCGATAAATATCCAGTAAATAATAGCATACTTTCTATTCAAATGTTATTTTCATTTTTATATAAACGTCTGGACTATCGCTTCGATACTAATTTCATAAATTCTTTTCTTTAGAAAATGGATTCAACAAAATATCTCATAAATATATTTTTGGTTATATATTATGTATCGATAATTATGTAATAAATCTTTAGAAATATAAGTAATTTATCAAATCATACATCAAAAGAGAATAGTATTTAACAAATTATTGCTGAGCTTTAAATTCCAATACAACAGAAAATAAGTTTTCGAAAAGGGTCTGGGCTTTCATTTTGATAGAATGAGTTTTAATTCTGTTTGAAATGTTTAGATAATATCTCAACCCATAACCGATTACTATATTTAAGTAATTATTTAGATTCCATTCTCAGCCAACAAAATATTTCTTATTTTTGAATTTTAATCTTCAATTTATTCACTGATTGTATTCACTAAATCTATTTTTCAGTGAACTCTTCTCTAAGATTTTTCCTTAAAAAAGGAGAATTTTGAGCTCAAAATCATTAGTTTGAGTTTTCGTACGAAAAGTTTTTTTCTCAAGAAAAGAGTGAAAAAAGAGTGGAGAGTAAAAGGAGTAGTAGTATTAAAACTAATGCTGTTATTGATGAAGTCCTTGGCCCCCAACAAAAACATGTGAACGGGTTTTTGAACGCTAACCTAAATTTGTATTTGAAGGCTGAAAAACACCCTTTGACTACAGACAGACACATGAGACAGGCTTTTGCTCCGACGAGCTCAGCATAAGTGGTATTTGAATGGGGTTAAGGATTGCATTGGAATTGTGTGTACAGGAAAAATATGTGTTAGTATGCAATTGAATTTTGAAAACCGGTGCCAAATAAAGTAAAACAACAATACTTTTGATTTGATAAATTTGCCATAAAATCAATTGTTTGCATACCATTTGTTTCGTGTTTTATATTAAAACCAAATTTAATTTAAATTAAACTCAAAAAAGGATCTAAAACTGAATTAATTTTAAACTAAAGCAAAAGTCAGCTAACCTTGAATTCAATTGAAAAACAACTCTCTCTCTCTCTCTCTCTCTCTCTCTCTCTCTCTCTCTCTCTCTCTCTCTCGACTAAAATGAGTGAGTATTCAATTAAGTCTATAAAGAAGTTTGCATTCCTTTTGATGATTAATAATTTGAATTAAAATACCTTTTTATGGGTCTATTCTAATACAAAATCTCTATTAATTTTTAGAATATTATGTAATTTTCATTCAGAGTATAATTATCTCATTCGCTAAACATATTACAGGAAAATATAAAGACAAGAGAGAGAGAGAGAGAGAGAGAGATTCATTAGTGCCTAAGTCAGTGAAGAAGAGAAGACAGGGACAGGGATATTGTGGATTGTTTTCAGTGTTTCATTGAAAGGATGCGATTTGAGGGAGAATTTTGTGAAACGAGAAAATTAGAGATACAGACAATCGTCAGAGAAGTTGAGGCAAAAAGAGATTGAATGGAATTAAGAGGAAATTATGTTAATTATTTTGCCTCCAATGCCTCCAATACTTCAATACTCATATAATGAAAGTTTTACGCAATAAAAGTTTGGCTTAAATTTTAGAATTATTCAGAATTTGTTTTTTGATGAGAACTGAATCATTGATGAGCACAACATTTGAGTAGCCCTGTTCAGCAAAATAGAAGTGTGGGTTCGGGGGAATGAGTCAGGGAGTGAAGTGGGGGCTCGCTATGCAATTGGAATACCTATTCTGCAAATATGTAAAACAGTTTGAGATTATAAACTGAAAAATCTAAACGAATGGAGAGAACTATCGTTTTATGGCTCAGCACTGGAAACAGAGAGTCAACGAAATTAATTTTTTTCGACTTAAAAGTTATGAGATATTACTAAAAATCTGTGGAAATCATATTCAATGTAACGAATGAGAGTCAGAGTATGTAAAACAGTATTTTATAGATTATTGGTTTGAAAACACCATTTATTTCATACGTTTCGCCAGAATTTTAATGAAGACCTTAAAAGTGGATGAGAAGAGTGTGTAGAGAGAAGTCGAACCGTTGGCTCACTATTTGATAAATGTCTTGCAATATATCTTAAGTTATGATTAATTCCTATGAAAAGCGAATATTTTAATAATTAACTAATTTTTCAAAATATGAAGCCTTTCATAGAGAAAAAAGATTGGGAACCAATTATAAGAGGAATGAGTTATGTAAGAGAGGAATGAGTGGCTCAGCCTTAAGCTGAATGTGAGCTTAAATTTTTATAATTTCAAAAAATTGTTATTCAAATGAAATACACTTCAGTCGATAACACAATATCCAGAATAAAATATTGTGAGAAAGAGATTCTAAAGGGAAGGGAATATATTTTGATCTGTGAATAAGGAATTTGAGTTTAAGGAAGCGGTCGTGGAAAGGGATCCCATCTATATATACAAACATATATCGAGTGGAGAAAGTGCTAAAACACGACAACACCATTCACTTATATATGATTCGGCATATGTTTAATGTAATAATCACAACATGTGCTCATATGAGCGGCTCATTTCGAGCCATAAGAGCACAGCATATTCAGCAAAACAAGGGCTGAAAAAAGTATTTCGTCTAAACAACAAATGGACGGAATGTGTCTGTGTTTTGTGCGTTACATAAGTGTTGCCCAATTGGTTATCGGGTGGATGTTAGGGGTCGCATGGGGTTGTAGGGGTTGTCAGATATGCAGTTGGAGCCTAAAAATTTAGTGGGTCATTGACCTGATAGAAAACAGCCGCTATATTATGTGTTTTTATATAACACCACTATTTTTTAGATCACTATTGACTGATATGTAGACACTATTTGCTATTCGACTTGTTTTTCGTCGAAATATATTTTCCTCTTCAGACCCAATAACGGAACCGTTAGTCAGCAATGAGTGTCAGATAGAAAAAAAATTGAAAGAACAGTCTATTTTTTACTCTATTCCCCACTTTAATTCATAATTTATATTCTGAGCCGAGCCTTGAAATGTGCAAAAATATTAGCCTATTATTAGAGTAATATTTATGTCGAAAACAATAAAAACAGTATTAATAGTAATAAAATTGTGAATAAAAATCAAAAGAATATTTACTCAAACACTTCAATAAACTAAATATTATAGAAATAATAAATTAAATACTTTTTAAAATATAACAGAAAATTAGTTTAAATGTAATTATTTTGAGTAAACTATTCACCAAAAAAAACAGGGAATAATAGAGACAAAAATATGTCTATAGTTGACGAGTAATGGTGTATTGGGTCGTTAAAGGAGGGACAGGTTTGTAGATCAGAGCCAACGGTAATCAAAGTTGTAAACAAGTTGTGGCTCAAGAACTGCATAAAATACATAAAGAATTGTTTGGCTCTAAAACTGAGAATAAAAGGAATTTTTTATTTGTAAAGCAATAAAAAACGATATGAAGAATGGAGTAAACAACTGTTCCATCAAATGATAGGAACCCCAGCACTTGGCTTCTCTCTCCTTAACTATAATTTCTGGCGTCTATTAGTGGCTAATATTTGTATCATTCTATACCTAATCATTTAACTTATTACTTATTACTCTGAAAATATTGCACTTCTTTTGCTCTATTTTTAGTTTTTGTTTTGTTTTTCAATAATAATAAAAACAACACTTAATAAAAAACAGAATATATTAATCCTAAGTATAAACAATATTATTATTTTTGGATACTATGGCTATTAATGACTCTCTCTCTCTCTCTCTCTCTCTCTCTCTCTCTTTGTTATTGTAATTTAGACAAAAGTATTGATGGCACATAAGTGCTGTTCTACTTGTGTTATGATGTGTCTCTCCCTTTCGCACATAATTTTTTCCTGAGACCATTAAAAATTTACCTTTCCTTCAATGAGGCGTCAATTTTTGTTTTGTGGCTATAATTCTACCCATCGTTTTGTTTTCAATATATTCTTCAATTGAAATATAAATTTTTTTTCTCCCGAAATATTAACTACTGATGGAAACGGTATCTATAAATCAGTCTGCAAACAACTCTGCCCTTCCTTTGAATGTTATTTAGAAATTTTAAAAATCAAATACAAATTACAAATAAATGGTTTTATGATTCAAATAATTCTCTAATCAATCGATATATCAATACATCATTTCATACATTCATTCATAACATGGATTTCATAGATAAAAGTTCTTATCTAAACAAAATATCTGATAAAAATCTTTTATATATTTATAAGTTTTAGTCGTTTTCTCGAATATTAGTTATTAAGACTTAATT
>JAQGBR010000938.1:0-10347 GCA_034698525.1 Achipteria nitens | reverse complement strand
AATAGGCGAATCAGCCAATAAGCAGAAAACAATTGACAGCCAATAAACTTACGATAATTGTCAACCAATAAACTTACATTAAAAGTCTAACAAAAAACCAAATAATAGAATGAATTCTTTAAGCTCTTAGTTAACACTACTGTCGGCGAAGAAATGAAAGAATGAACTCTCAATTAATTTCATTAAACTCAGGAAACTGTGAAAATAGATTTCATGCTTCAAGATGTTCACATGTGCAAGATCAAATATTAACAATCACTCCATAAATTAGTAAATATTAGTTGATTTCAATCATCTAATTTTATGTGGCCTTAATTTTTAGTAACACTGAATATTATGAAGTTTGCAAAACTCATTTTGGACATCACTTTGAATAACCTAATCATCTTTGATATTTGAAATTATATAACCTTGCATACATATGTCATCTTAAAAATTCCGTATATTTTAATGAAAATTTTATGCAATAAAAACAATTTCTTTCTGATGTAAGAAATTTCATTTATATTCAGTTGAATTCTTTAAATTTGATGTTTTAATCTTGCATTCAGACAGACAGCGAAAGTAAATTCATTTTTGGTTTTTGTTTAAAATGATTTAATAATTAATATAATAAATAATTTACACGAATATTAACAAACATATTATCAGAACATTTAATTATAAATTAATATATTATATATTTCCGGACATTTGATTCTCAAATTTGTTGACAAAATGTTTTGTTTGAAAAATCTGTCTCTTTATATAAAAATGGTTTATAAAATTTTGGATTTAAGGCACAAAAAACATTTCAAGTTTTTGTAAAAAATCCATTACTATTGAAAAATACATGAATTCATTTCCAATAACTTCTAATTCTAATCAAATTCACAAATAATTTGTTTTTTGGTTTTAACTAAAATATCGAATAATATTTTGTTTAAATTTTGAAGTCTATCACAGTTTCAAAACTATTTTTCTGATGGATTAGTTTCAAAGGCATGAGTATTGGCACTAAAACGGGATTTACTTTTTCAAAGAAATTTTTTCTAAAATATTAACTATAGTTTTGTATCTTTAAATTCGTCATCAGATGAAGACAGATGTGGTGAATGACTTTTCGATGTTTGACGCCCGCCTTCAGGACTTGAATTTTCAGCTGAAAGTATAGCATGTGCTGCTCTGTCCATCTCTGCACATGTAATGGACAGTAAACTATTACTACTTAATGAAAAAGATGAGAAAATGAAATAGCAATACAAACCTTCCTGAGTCATATTGAACGCTTCCCTGAGCTCTATTTGTGTCGCCTTAACGAAGTCTGGGTCACAATATTTTCCTAATCCCTGTTCGTAAAGTACTCGTCCGACAAGACTTTCGGCACTTCCGACCACATCATTAAAGGGTCGATTTCTGTCTCCCGTATCCAAATGTTTCATATCTGATGCTGTCTTTCCGTGATATGAGGCCCGTAGCGGACTCTGTCTGTATGGAGTGCGATGTGCGCCCAATAAGCCGGGCTCTGGTATGAAACCGGCGACAGCCATGGCGGGCACAGGTGCGAATCTAAGAGAGGCAGCGATATTGCTTAGCGCTCTTTTTCGTTGCGCGATTGGACTGGTATTAGTTGGGTCACAAAACCCACCGATCGTTGTAAAAGCACTTTCAGCACTACCAACACTACCGGCTCTACTTCTATTAGCGCTGATTACCGGCCATTCATTACTATCCTGTTTCCGAAAACAGGGAAATTTTCTACGAAATGAGGACGAGTTAAGTAGTTTTTTCACTGGAGGACTGGGCGGAGGGACTTTTTTATCGTCTTCATCAATGGAACAACTGTTAAATGATAATCCATTGTTTGGGTTAATCAGAAAAACGGTCGGATTTGCGTTAAAACTATTGTAATATTAAATGAAATGTTAGGACAAACCTAATGAAAGCCAGTGTCGGACCACTTGTGTTAGTAATGGTTTTTGTTTGACTGTTATTTGAGTCAATGTTAGTATAGAGAGGCAAAGGTATGCAACGATCGGCGATAGTATTACTAATTTTGCCAATTTGTTGGCACTGAAGAACTATTGATTGATTGGAAGCAATCGATTCATTACTCGACTTTCGTTTAGGATCGGAGTCGAGTCCAATAATTTCTGTTGTCATATAACTTGTGCTCGGCTTTAGTGTTATCTTAGGGTTAAGCTCTGTTAGTGTGACCGTCACGGGAGGCACCCGTTTGTGGTCGTTATCATAATCGTCTTCCATTTGGTCGATAGTCAACGCATTGACAATACTATTAAATATTTATATCTCTTATTATTTAAATTTTTTACTCAAATACTTATTATTTATTATTACTTAAATATTATTCAAATTATTCATTAAAAATATTGCGTCGAATGAAAGCAATAAAAAAATCATTTCATTCTAAATTGATTCAAGTAAAGTAAAGCCCATGGCAATTGAACAGAGAGTTTCGTGTTGACTACTCCTTCAAATTATCTAAAAATCATTCCTTTTATTTCGACACTTCTGTAAACTAAACGTCTGATTACTGTTATATTCAATACATAAGAGAAGATCGTCATATATAAAGGTCTGTGTTTTGAGTCGAAGCGTAAATCAATTTTTTTAAATGTCTTAAGATTTTGGTTCAAAAGGAGAAGAATAAGAAAAAATTAGAGTTAAAACAAAGCAAAATAAAAAAGACATTCGTCTAAAAGAAATAAAATCAAATTAAATGAAGACCAGCATTGAGTTGAATCACTGGAATCATTGGTCGCATACTAAGTATAAAATTGTGTTTAATATAAAAATTCTATTTCTATGCGAAAGAGGAAAACAAATGACAGAACAAAATACAGAAACAGAATAGAGTTCTGTCTTCGCTTCAGATGATTCTTCAGCTGAAGATAAAAAAAACAACACAAAAGACAAAAAACAGTACTGAATCAAAGTTTATATAAAAATGCAATATTTGTTTCGCTCAATAGTTAACTGTGAAATATGACGACAAAAACCATTTTATAAATCAAATCTAACGCTGTTTAATATACTGTTGCAAAACAAAATTGTAAGGGATATTTGAATTTTTCAACTCAATATTATATAAAATTCTGAATATTATTATGTTAACTTGATCATAGAATATTTGCTCAACATTTATTTTCGATATGTGATATCAATTAATTCTCCTGACTCTTGAAATAAGATAATTGAATATTCAGGAATCAAATAATAATATTTTTCATCCAAATAAATATATGTTTTTCTATCCGAATAAACAACATTTCTCTGCAAATAAATACAAAACTTATATAAATTTATTAATGATATCCAACTGAAAAACATAATATTTATGAGAAATGTTAATAAAATTCTGTTTGAGTTTTAAATTCCTGAGTCATTATTTTGCTTTTCATGTGTTATTTTCATCCAATTTTTAAGATTATTTGGATTTAGTCTTCACTTTGAAGACTCTTTAGTAAATTCTTAAGAGATATTTATAGATAAATCTGAGCTCAAAATTTTTATTCTTATTTTTCAGTGATTACTGAGAAATGACTACTAGTCTAGTATTCCAACAAAAATTAATAAGAATTTTCAGTATTTATAACCGAAAAAAAATAAGTGAAGAACTAAACTAAAGGCCATAATATATGTTAGAACTAACTATTAATGAAATTAATGAAATGATTTACTGGTAATTGACTCCTAATTGTTTTATGTTGTCTTCAAATCTATTAAAACTCATAAATCATTCAAAAAACTATAATATAAATGCAATTCTAGTAAAAACAGAGATAAGAAAGCGTTTTGTTTTTCATTAATTTCCGACTTTTTGTTTGTTTTTCTCTGTAATCGAATATAGTAATAGAATGAGTATGCTACATTACCTACTTTAGCTACTTTTGCAACTATTGTTAATACTTCTAAATATTGATAATAAAAGGCAAATATCGATAATTTCATTTCCTATTCATATTTGTTTTGACTCCATTTACAATTCAATTCCAATCGATAGGAAATACATTAAATAATAAGAAAAAATGATTTTGCAATAGAGAAGAGGCCATACCTTTGACGAGATGTATGTTCGACACCATTAGATAACGGCGTTTCTCTATTGTTGGCAATAAATGGACTGTCATTAATGCGAGGGATCGACGCATCAGACAGTGAGTTGAGCTCATGAGCGGCCACTATCGCTGTAATGGCATCTCTGATCCCATTACGACTGGTTTGGTTGAAAGAGCGCGTCCTTTGAGGCAAATTTAAACGCTTTCGTCTAACAGTAGACCAAACATTACCGAAAAGGGAGTGATTTCTTCTGTGCATTGGCTCCCAATCGGGTCCGTTCTCGAAATTGTCTTCATCTAAGTTACCAGAAATGGCTCGTCTGATCTCAGGTCCAAATTCATGTAAACTTCTGAGTCCGGCCTGAAGTGCGACAGTATTTTCTTCATCGCCGATCTGTCTCTGCTCTTCCTTTTTCTTTTTGAAGCGCCGGAAATAATCTTGAATTAGAAAAGTGGCGTAAAATTTGCCGACAGTGACCTCATCATCAGTAGCCGGAGGGACCACCTGATCCAATAGCTTAGGATTAGTCCGTTTCCATATTTTTCTGATAACAGCTCTCAGTTCTTCATTTGCTGTATCGATATTACCGTCAGTTTTGATTCTAAGAGCAGTTCGGACGATAGCAAAGAGAGTAGCGTTAAACATAACTGTGCCGTCACTGTTGAGGGGCATATTCATTGACACAAGTCTTTTGCACGCCACTCGATGTGGACACAACTTTCCAAAACCCAATGGAGGGGATATTTTTCTAAGAAGAGTGACGACATCCAAATGTTTGATCCTTCCCTTAGCGTCGGGATCGTATTCAGACCAAAGTCTAACGAACTCATCCAAATGGTGGGGTCCGAGTATAGACCAGTCACGGGTCAGGTAATCAAAGTTATCCATAATAACGGCAACGAAAAGGTTTATAATAAGGAAAGAGCATAAAATATAGAAAGATATGAAGTATGGAATCGCAAAATTAGATCCACACGTCTCCTGTGGTATTTTGTGCCAGTCGTCTGACTTAGGGTCACACTTCACATCCTTATTTGCAGTACAGTCCAGCATAATATCCTGCCAGGCCTCCCCTGTGGCTGACCGGAACAGTACAAGAATTGCCTGGAAAAATGTCTGAAAATTATTGTTTCGGTGGATGTCTGTGTCATCATCTAGAGCAATTTTGCCAAACACTTGCATTCCGATCACCGCATAAATGAAGAACAACATCAGTATAAGTAGTGCTACATATGGCAGAGCCTACCGGTGTTCACAAAATAAAAGCAAAAATAAATTATTATTTATAACTATTATTACGATTGAAATACAAAAGACATAAAATTGATTGAAGTCTCGGAAATAATTGAGAGGAAACATCATTTCAAATATTAATTTGTTTCCTCTCATAAAACATTAAATGTGTTTTCGTAGAGGTTTTTAAATTAAATCTGAAAAATTCACTCAAAATCTTTTGTGGAAATCTCGTAAATCTTAGAGATTAATGTCATATTACTGTAGTGGGAAAGGGAATTATCAGCACTCATGTTCTATGAAAATTATATGTAAATGTTATGCAATTATTTTATATTATGTATGGAAAAAAGTGTTGAGTCTTTACCTGAAAACTCTTGACAAAAGTCCAGAGCAATGTTCTGATGTAAAGAAGAAAAAATTTATTCATTGAATAGTAAATAGGAATAGCAATAAGTGGTTTATCGATGTATTAGACTTACCGAATGCCTTCTCCTCTACTCAATAACTTAACCAAACGCATGACTCGGAATAATCTAAGAAAGTTCATCACAGAAGTAGGTCTAACACTAGCTGTGCTAACTTTTTCATCCTTCATTGTGGGCTATAATCAAATACATAATCATTTTGTTTGACTTTCCACTTGTTTTTTATACCATATATTGAAAATTATTATTATTGTTGTAGTCATACATACATTCAACTGTTCGTAAACTATATCGATAAGACTTCCCAATACAATGAAAAAGTCAAAGCAATTCCACGGATCACCGAAATAGTTCTGACAAAAGGAGACAATAACAGAGACAGTTATACACAGTGTTTGGATCTCATAATCTGAGATAAGATAATAATTCTTATGTGAAAACCAATTGAATCTTACTTTGAATCTAAAAGCCATTAATTTTAACAGGAATTCTACTGTAAATAATGCGGTGAATATGATATTGAGTACATTCAATACTTTGGAATATTCTTCAGATTGACCATCATACTAATTCAAAACACAATGATTCAGTCACTGAGTCTATTATTCAATTTCAATTCGAGTGGAAAACCGATTTCTGTGGCACAGGTTTTAACGAATATTTTTTTCTTCAATCGATCAAAAAAAAAGTTTATAAAACATTGATTTGAAATAAATATTAGTTCTTATTTATTATTATATTATATCTGAACTACTTTTAGGCAAAATTTTCTTATTAAGAGCTAAGGATTAATATTTGGGATTTTGAGGGAAAGTGAGAAATTTGTAATAAAAATATTGAGTCGATATTCCACTCGTTTTATGGATGTGTTGATGAACAGCACTTACTCTCATGGCTAATGTGATTGTATTGGTTAGTATTAACGCAAAGATGAGATATTCGAAGTATTGTGAAGTAACTAACCACCATACTTTATATTGGAAACGGGCTAAACAGTACAAACAATTCATTTTGCAAATCAATTATTGGATTTCCATTAAATATTAAATTATATTTTTCTAATACATAAGTCAATAAACAGAAGTCAATCTCAAAAAAAATTGGAACCGATTTCTGATTGAAAATATTTTACTTTAGAACACAAACTAAACAGAAAATGTAATAAATATAAAAAGAAATGACTTCAAACTCGAGTATATTACAGCTCTATGGAGAATATGAGTATTTTCTTAGTCTCTCTCTCTCTCTCTCTCTCTCTCTCTCTCTCTCTCTCTCTCTACTGTAAAGAAAAATATTTGATATTTTCTTATAAGTTTTGAGAACTACATTGGATTCAATAGTAGTAATAATTTGATTATAAGCTGTGTATCGAAATTCTTTCAATTTTATTGCTTAGACTTTAGATAAATATTGAATTTTATCTAAAAATTCTTTGAAGTAAAAGATTTGTAGTGTTGTTCGCTGTTGTGTTCAGATCAACGATAAGTGAGTTTACCTTTTGGTATATATCTACGTACAGGTCTTGCCTTCAGTGCGAACTCAATGCAATTCCGTTGATTCTTATCGAGTTCACAATTTTTGTATTCCTGTTCCCCTTCATTCTGAAAGGTAACGATTACGAAACCGACAAATATGTTGACCATAAAGAAGGCGATCACTATTATGTAGATTATGTAGAATATGGCCACAAATGGACGGAAATTATGAATAGGACCGTAGTCTTCGGCGTGAGAGTCGATTGAATGATGCAAAAGACTGTTAACACAATTGGGACACAAATAAACACAAGGGTTTAATCACTTTGATTGAACACTAATTGTTTGAGTCAATACCCGGGCCAGCCTTCGAATGTGGATACTGTGCAGAGTGTAAGCATCGCTTCGCCGATGTCGTCAAAATTAAAAGGATAGTTAACCCATTTTCTATCCTTGACTACAGGCATCTCGTCCTCATAATCAATGAATTTGCCCCTAATTTTATGATCACTTGTTTTCTCTAATTAAACACTGAATAAACAATACTCACTGACATTCCTCTCTTGATTGCTTTGATCTGTCTGTACACGAATGAAATGTGCCCTAAATTTCAAATTGAATCTAGGTTATTTTTAAAACTAAATTTCCATAATTATTCAAACTTTTCTCAATAAATTCAACTCTAATTCAATATTCTTTGTATAGAATGAGTTTAATGTGTTTTTCTCTTTGAATTCTTTCTCGTTTTCTAAAATAAAACTTTTGGAAAGTGTCATAAAATATGACAAATTATTTCCTATATTTTAGACTCAATTTTAGGTATTATTTTCACCACAAATATCGTTATTTGAATTTTTAGTAATTAATTTAAAACTTTTCTTATTTAAGCATTTATTTAAGTAACGAAAACAATCACTAAATTAAACACTAATTATAGTTATTTCGTATTTAATTATTATAATTATAAAAATATTTTGAAAGCTTTTGAGAAACGCTTTGAGACAAAAATTATATGAAATACATTTGTATCGTATTATCGATCGATAGGTCTTTAATGTGAAAACTTTTGAATAATTTATTGATTTTTTCGTCGCAAAAAAATAATAATAAAATATTAATTAATAAAATAATTATTAGTGAATATCCAAACTATTAATCATAAACTGTTTGCCGGAGTTTTTTCAGTTTTCAAACACTAATTTGAGTGGAAAGTCATTTTTGGCTCAAAGCGTTTTTAGCAAATTATTTGTCTAATGTTAGCAAATAGTAATGTTAAAGGCATGGGTTGAATACCTTGAAAAGCTGGACTGAGACCACTGCAAACATGAACTGGAGCAGGTAAGTGACCATCAGTATCTGGCCGATCATCTTAATGGCGACAAGGACTGACTTGACCACGTGCTGGCAACAAATAGTAAAACCCATTCGTGCTATTAATTCGACTTTAATATAATCTGATCACAAACTTTTGTTTTTCTATTCTGTTCTCTGTTTTTAAACATTAATTTTTTAGAGAGACATTCGCTTAGATTTTAAAGAATTACCACTTTTTATATATAATATTCTGTGCGAAACGTAAAGTTTATTTAATCGATTAGTTTTCAAGTTTAGTATCAATTGATTTATTATTTTTTCGCTCTGTTTTTGTCTTTCATTCTTTGTTTTTGGAGACAATAGATTAGATGAAAACGAAATGTGAGAAAAGAATGGGACGGAATAGACAACAGTTCAAATTGAGACATGCACTGCGTGCGAAAACACTTGTATGTGGTGTGCAAATACTGTACAATACAACGCTTTTTGAAGTGAAAATAATTTTTTAAAATAATTCATCAATTCTTGTGAAGAGACATAACATTCAAAACATAATAATTTTGTTTTAATATGAATTCCTTTTCTAAGCACTAATTTTTGTAAATTTATACCAAAATTTCTGTAATTATATTCAAATTATAGGCCTATTGTTTGAGAAACTTTTGTTCGAATAATGACTGTAATTCTGGATAATAAAGACTAATTTAATCTAGTTCTATCTAATATTCTATCAATTCTAGTGAAATTACCTTAAACAGTTGACAACCAATGGCGGCAAACATGAAATTGAGGAGAAATGTGACCTACGGTCAAACGGCAGAGGAATTTGATTGAGCGGTTCACAAGACAAGTGGTGGCAATACCTACCAACATTATATTCCCGATAGTTTTTATAGCGACAATAACACAGGACACGACGTGCTGGTGTCAAACCAAAAAAAATTTAAGGTTAAAGCAATGGTCAGGCAATCATTCGGAGAGACAATCGACAGAAGGACTTATCTTTTCTTTCTGTCGAAAGGATCGATATTTGATAATACGGTAAACAAATCAAACACAACCACAACAATAATAATACTATACTTACATCGCATTCAACACAAGACTTACTTCAAAATAAAATAAATAAAATAAATTGAGTCAAAGAAAAGAATGGTTTAAATTATTGAAAAAACAAGTCTTTTGGGGATAAGAATGCAATAAAACTGCAATAAATTAATAATTCAAAAGATTATGAATTAAATAGAAAACAAGCAAAACATTTGTTTTTTAAAATCCTTTTTAAAGTTAATGATTGGCTTCAAAGCCCCTAATTTTTTATGAATTAAATTAGAGAATAATATCACTTATTTTAAAAGTTTTTATTTGCTTTTTTCAAAATAGGATTTATATTAAAGGGACAAAATTTGAAACTCATATTCTTATGCCTACGGATGATACCTGTCCCCAGAGTAGTGTTCAAATGAAATGTCTTATTTTCAAAGAATTTTGAGAAATATATTTTTTTCCTCCCCTTTCTTTCTGATAGTCATTGCCTTTCGAAAACGGCTTTGAATAAAATTATAGTTTAGAAGAAAAGTAGAGTCAGTAGTGCTCAGAATATGGTTTGTATGATATCGACTTTTCCACTAAAATTATTAGAGTATGAGATTGAAGTCAAACGACAAAAAACTTGGTTCTGAGCGATAAAATTGTAAAATCGAATGCTTGTTGTCTTCACATATGAGACAAACTTCTCTTTTAAACTTTGTTTTTAAGACAAATATTTTAAAATTAGTTTAACAGCAAGACATTCAATCATTGATTTAAAGAAGAAAAACAATCAAATATATGAAGAT
>JAQGBR010000937.1:0-10351 GCA_034698525.1 Achipteria nitens | reverse complement strand
GTTCATTATAAAGGAAAGTTCATTATATAGGGTGTTCATTATATCGGCACTCAAGTGTATAGGCAGTGTCTGTGCTTTTGATTCAATCATTTAATTGAATATTTGATTCAAAATTTGTTTTAATAATATTAATAATTATGTAAATTATGTTTTTATGATTATATTAAAGCCTTTTTGTAATAATAAATCTGAATTTAATGAGTTTTTAAAAGTATAGTCAATGAAAGATAATTTGAACAAAATTTCTTAACAAAGTGTCGATTGAGTGGTATTTTATGTTTGGAAGTGATTGAGTGATGTCTTCGCCTTCAGTTGGTTTCGGTCGTTATTCTCATGCAATAGTCTCACGAATTCCTAATTCTTTTGCCAAATCATTGGGTACTTCGGATGGGATTAACTTAGAAGAAGCCAAAAGAGAACACGAAGAGTACTGCAAAGTATTGCGATCTCTGGGTTTGGATGTCATCGAATTACCCGCAGACGAGACATTTCCCGCCTCTCCTTTCGTTGAGGACACAGCCGTTGTCATCAATGGTAAGACAATTTAGTACATAAGGACAGACATCTATTGATTGTCAAATTATTGAATAATTAGGAGTGGCCTTAATCTGTAGACCGGGTCATCCTTCGCGCGCCAAAGAGGTAATGACCACACCTTTTGATTCATTTCATACCGTTTTATATAATATTTTAATTGTTTTTTAAAAATTAAGTCAAAATTTGAATTTCAAATTAAAAGTTTGTTTTAAGTCTTATATTGTTTTTCAATGGATTTTATGTCATTTGAAATGAATTTCTATAAAAATTAATCCCAAAAATGTTTGCAAAGCTTTTAAACATTTATTTCTCCGAAATTTTTTGTTTTAATTTTGAATTTAATATTTAATGAGAAAAAGGCGTAAAACTGTTTGTATTAAATATAATAAACATTTGTATCAGAAAAACATAAAATGCAAAGAATTTACGGTTTGAGTATAAAACTAGTAATAAGTTATGAGTTATTAACATATTTGGCCGTAAAAATAGTTGTTATGGTATACTATCAGCAAAAATTGTTGGGCTCTTAACTCATATCTTTAATAATTGGGTTATTGTGTAAACAATAGCTCGAAATGGGTTTCCGAGTGATTGAATGCATTTAAACAAAAAGTTGGCAACAATTTTGTGAAAATTACTTTTGTTTTAATGTGTTTTTCCTTTTTTTTTGTATATATTTTGTCACTTTATTTACTTAAACTTCAGAATATATTTTCTCAACCATTTGTTTATTGCTTTTACGATAATTATATTTAAACTTTGTTTTCACTTTTAATTACTTTAATCCCAATATTATTCAAATACATTGTAATAATTGTATGGCTTTCCTCTGAATTCCAATATTAATAAGAGATTAAAATAATTTCATAGAATTTAGTTCTGAAGAATCCCCACAAAAGTCTATCTCTTCCTACTCTTTAAATCTTATCAAATGTTAGGACAGTTTAGCGGAAAAATTTCCCATCAAATGAATACTAGAGATAATTAACTGAAGAGATGGTCGATATTTAATCAGATAAGGAGTAATTGGGGTGAAAATCATGACTTTTCACATCACTTATTAAAGATATTACAAAAACTTCACAATTGATTACTTTTTGTATAATTATTATTAGTTTTTCTTTAATTATAAATGATTGGCAAATATATAGAAAATGATGTATAGATTGGATAAAATCAAATCTTTTCCCAAAATATAGAATAGAATACAAGTATTTGGGCGTAATTTCAGAGCAAATGCTTTAATCAAAATTAGTTCTGATTTAATATTTGGATTCATTGAACTTATGTTTAATTAAAGTATAGTTTTTTGTTTGTTATTAATTCAATTGGTTTTTGTTTTAATCTAATGAAAGGTCGACACAATTCGAACAATAATTAAAAAAGAGCTTCAGTTACCTATCGTTGAGATATCTGACCCAAAGGCCACTCTCGATGGGGGCGATGTCTTATTCACTGGTAATTAGTTTCTCACTGTTTTTGTTTGTCATTACTTTTATTAAATATGAATTTTGTTAACGCCTTAAAAGGACGTGAATTGTTTGTGGGTCTCTCTCAGCGAACTAACGAAACGGGTGCCAGAGCTGTTGCCGCAGCCTTTCCTGAATTTCCAGTTACTCCAATCAGAATTCCAAATAAATTATTGCATTTAAAATCCTGTCTCTCAATGGCCGGACCCGATATCCTATGCGTCAGTTCCACACAAGAATCACAAGAAATTTTAAGAGTGAGTTATTTTTCAAATTATTTATTAACCATTAA
Organism: Achipteria nitens; assembly: GCA_034698525.1. Classification (NCBI taxonomy): domain Eukaryota; kingdom Metazoa; phylum Arthropoda; class Arachnida; order Sarcoptiformes; family Achipteriidae; genus Achipteria; species Achipteria nitens. The sequence goes on along the minus strand of JAQGBR010000937.1, from coordinate 8,053 downwards.
TTGATTGATTGATACAATTGTAGAGAATAGTACGCGAAGCCACACATAGATATCATACTCTGACTGTTCCCGAGAATGCGGCCGCAAATTGTCTTTACATAAACGGAACGTTAAGTAAATAATAATTGAATTTAAAAATAACATCAAAATTAAGACTCAATGCTATTATAATTTAGTTCACAGATCAGAGTTTCAGAGCTGTTGTGAATTATTTGAAGACAAAATTGATTTCAATAAAATTGGAATCAAAGTGTGGGAACTGACAAAACCGTCATCACATTTGACGAGTCTATCCCTTCTGGTGAAGAAACCGCGACAAATACATACAATTGTCTAATTGTCACACAAAACCATTCATTAAATATTCGTATAAATTATAGAAAACAGTTTTAAAGTCCATTATATTATTATTGCATTTATTTCTCTCTTTTATTCATTTTTAAAACTAATTTTAGCGAACATTTGATTGGAATTTATATCACATTAATTAGAGTTAATGTCAATTAAGAAAAACAGTATTATATTTATATTTAAATGTGATATTTATTATACGACTGTTGACTGCTTTTGGCGTTTAATTAAAGTCTTTATAACTAATTCGTGCCTTTTATTGATTGAAATACCGGTTAAATAAAGTCTTTTTGCGATTAAATTTTAAATTAATGAATATTTTTCTGAAAAATCACAAATCATTTCATTCTTTTTATTAAACGTTTAATTAATTATTAGAATCACCGCTCAATTGTCGCAACAAATTATCACTAAATATATTTAAATGTCATTTCCTTTTTTGAATATTTAATTTAAAAATATATTATTTTTTATGTATTATTGTTTTGTTCTTCAAAACTGTTGTGTTTTTGTGTCCAAAATAACAAACGATTTCCAAATGTGTGCCGAAAATCATTAAAAATATTGCTTTAAATTTATTAGTTTTGTATCATTTTCTTATGTGAATCATAAATAAAACGTTTAAATTGTAATAAAACCTTAATTTGTATGTTATTTGTGTTATTGGTTTCATTCGTGCCTTTCTTAGACTTAGAATTTAGTAAAGACTTATCTTTGAGTCCAAAGGGTATGCGAACCTTTACTTTCCCGCTCTGACCAAATGAGCCGTCGATTATTCCTTCGTCTCCTGAAGTCAATAGTACTTTAAGTCCAACGAAGTTCTGAGTATTGGTTTCTTTTTTGAATAAATTTCTGACAATAACTTCATATTCGTTGGAAATCCTATCGACGACTCCTTCTCTGTTCTTAATTTTGAAAATTTTGAGTTTTTGTAAATCGTTTTCGACATAATTTTTGTCGTCAAAAGTGGAGAAAATATTGCCATAAAAAGCAAGTCTACAGACATTCGCGTGAATATCCGAATCGAGTTTAGACGCGATATAAAGAGCACCGGAATTCACAATAACGGGTCGATCGAACTCTAAGAGAACATAATATTTATTCTGTTCGGAGTCTTCACTGATTTCTTCGACATAACTGTAATGTATATCGAAATCGAAATTTGATTTTTCTGTTTTGGTCTCAGTTTTGAAAAAAGTAGTCTTTGCGACAACCGTTTCGTGAAGAATACTTATGTGAAACTTGGCTTTTGTCGCATACCTTCCCTTATAGTATGAGATTTTGTTGACGTTTGCGATCACTGCAAACACACTATTCATAAAACCGGGCGAACAGACAATTCCTCTCTCCAATAGTTTTGGATCAAATTGTGTGACACAGACCCCAACTCTGTCCCCTTGAATTGCTTTTTCAATCTTTTTGTGGAACATTTGAATTGATTTGACTTTTTTGAGGGCTTTTACGGACGGAATTTCGACAGTCTTTTGGAATAAAAACATTTTCAGTTAAATAATTAATGAAAAAAAATTAAGACTCACATCGTTTACAGCTATCGATCCCTGGATTATAGTTCCAGTCATTACAGTTCCGGAGCCCTTAATTAAGAAGCAGTGATCCACAGATAGAATCAGTTCTCCGAATGGACTCCTTTTGGGAACAGATATTTCTCCGCAAATGGTGTCTAAAAGTTGTTTAATTCCGATATTGTTTTGTTGATTAATGTCTTCACCACTGGTTTTGTTGTCATTTTGGCCACCGATGAGAGCGGACACCGAAACGATTGTCGATGAATTGAATTTAGTCTTTTCTAATGTCTTTTGAATTCTTTTAGACATCTTTTCAATAGTTGTCTGCCTTTTATTTTCTGGGATTAAATCGATTTTATTTAAGACTACAATCAGTTTATGACAACTGATTTCTCCGATTATAAGACATTCAGCGGTTTGTGTCTGAATTCCTTTTGTTATGTCGACCACAAGAATCATAATATCAATGATCTGAGCGCCGCCTATAATAGTCTTAATGAGTGAAGAATGACCAGGACAGTCCACAAATGTCAGCTGTAGTGACCACTCCTCTATTGGATCCAATTCTCCCATCAATTTATTGTCTTTCATATAATCGAAGATATGTTTCGGTAATTGAATGGTAAACGAAGAAAATCCCAAATCAATGGTTATCCCTCTCTCCCGACTTTGAGGGTTCTTATCGTAACACGAAGTCGACTGTATTGTACTCAACGCTTTGGCCAGAGATGTCTTTCCACTGTCGATGTGTCCTAAAAGACCGATATTTATGTTCAATACTTTAAACATTACTTTAATTAAAGAACAAAATAAGACTAAAATCAAAACTAAATTTTATTTCAAGTCATGTGTTGTTTGTAAACATTCAAACTCTATATGAGAGACATCTTTAGTCAAAACTTGTGTTTAAAACGGAAATTTCCGTTCACTTAAGAATGCAAACACAATAAACTGCATTACAAACCAATTTGTTTTGAAAATTAGATAAACTCCTGAATAACGATTGGTTTATACGACTCTAATGTAGTCTTATTTGTTTGCAATCATTTAAAAAATAGCGAAAATTACCGCAAAATATTTTGACTACAGATGTCTCTCACATCGAAATGAAACCCAATTCTTGTGTTTACAAACAATCATAAAATTTGGCGCATATTTTAAAATTAAAACCAAAGGACTGTTAAACGAATAATTAATTGGTTTGCGATTCAGTTGTAATTTTATTACGAAAAATATGAGTTAAACATAACATTCAGTCAATTAAAATATGAAAATTACATTCAATAAGAATCTGTTATTAAGAATATTAGTCGAAAAACAGTTAAATAGTCTTTTGATTTGTTCGTAAAAACTAAATATTATATAATTTGTTAACAAATTAATAGCAAAACATAATTAAAGTCTAAACCTTTGTTTTGCTAAAACTTATTGTTAAGTATCTTTTCGTTAAATAAATTGAAATTTTGACACATTTTTATAGAATACATAATAAGTTAATAATAAAATGAATTCAAATTTATTTTGTGTTTCGAATTAATTGAGAAAAAAGAGTAAATAAATTGAGAGAAGTGTTCAGTTGGGAAGTGCCCAAAGAGTCGCTGATTTGTCAGCACTGGTGGTTAGGAATGTGAAGTCAAAGGGATGCCATCGGCCCTGAATTACTTTATCGGAATGTTCGGCGACAACAATACTGGGAAGGGGTTGTGTGAGGTCTCCCTGGAGGTCAGTCAACACTATCTTATTGTCGTAACCGCCGGTCAACAGATAATATGCTTTATTTGAGAAACGAATGGTACGGATATCAGACGAATGGGGTTGGAATGTCTGTATTATTCGACCGCCTCTTATGTCGTAAAGCATACAATTTGAGTCTTCGTGTCCGGAGACCAACAGTTTGCCCGACGGGTCCACACAAACAGCTGCGACAGCGCTTCCTATAGAATATAAAGTAAACAATAAATAAATTGAGATTAAAGTCAGCAAAATTTGAAATACCCGATCCTTTTCCAGTTGCGGGCGGAGCTGTGATCAGATTAACACAGCCTCGAGTTCTCAGATCCCAGAATCTAATGGTTCGATCCTGAGATCCACTGACAAACATAGCGCCACCCCATGTGTAGAGGGATAGGATGTGACCTGAAATACAAATAAAATTGATTTTAACATAAATTGGATTAAAAGTAAATATAATTGCAATCAATTACCGGAATGACCAGAAAGAGCCTGGAATGGAGTCATAGTATCGCAATCAGTGACATATATTTTACAATCACCGGCGCCACCAGATATCAAAAGACTGGATCTGTTGGACAAATCCTCCATAAAGCACATGTCTCTGATGGTGCCGTCATGCATAGTAAGCTCAGCCTCTCCCCCTTCGATCTCATTTGTCAGTCCATTAAATCTCATCATTTTTATTGTCTTATCGTTAGAACCGGTGGCCAACAGATCTCCCGTTGTATTCCACGCGAGACTGCATTCAAATTAAGAATTAATTAGAAATTTATTTAATTAATAAACTGAGGAATCGATAAGTTATTGAAAACTAACCAATAAATGCTTCCCTTGTGATGCTTAAGACGTTTACTGAGTACTGAGGGCTGATGTGGAATGTGGTCCTCTCTATACATATTGCGTACAAATTAGGGATAATTTTAAATTAATTACGATTTTAGAGGAAATTAGAAAATGAATTCTGACCTCAAAGTTCTTAATTCGTGTGATTTTGGATAACCACATATTCTCAGTGTCTTTGAATTGGAACCGATTGCGTACAGCTGTCCATTTGGATGAAATTCTGCAGCTCTGATGGCCTGTGCGTCTTCGAGTCGGGTGACCGGAACAAACTGCGGCTTTCGTCCATTAAGATCAGAGGTGTCGCCAATACTGCTTCTGTACGAAGAGTTGGGGCCGTGCTATCAATTATAAACATTTGATTTTAGTTTTTAATAATTTAGAAAAATATGAAGTCGTAGGCGATAGTGAAGGACAGAATGGATTAAATGCATTATATAATTGTGTTGTAAAAAAGGAATGCATCAAAAAAGGCTGAATTCAAGGACAGAACAGAACAAAGAGAAGAAGAGAACAATTTAAGAATCAAAACATCAATTAATAATAAAAATTAAAAATAAGAATCGATGCCCACTTTTCCAATACATTTACATATCTTTGAGTTTAGTTTCATATCTTTTTTCAGACAAATGATTAACAAATGGTTTAACAAAACTTTTCAAAAAACAATCGATTGATTACTAAAATGTGCGAAAACATGTATTTGTAGTACAAAACTGAGAGTAAAAATGTTTGTTTTGAATAAGTTATCTAATGGTCGGTATATTAGTGTTAAAACTGATTGTTTTGGGACATCTGTGCTGTTCGGCTGTTAATATATTTGAGGCAAAACTCTTTTTTCATATTACAAAAAGCCAATTGTTTGAGGCATTGATGCGAAACTTCAATTGTGACTACAATTACGGGGTTTTGTTGTGTCACACAATTGGAACCAAAATTAGTGTTTGGATCAGTGAAAAAAGCAGTAGAGTTAGAGACAAAAGTAGAATCATGTTATGAATCATTCATTACAAGAATAGTCTAAATATAACTCATAATTCGTAGTTATAGTTATGTTATTAAAAAGTTTTATAAATATATAAAAAATAAAAATAAAAATAAATTTTTCCACAAAAAAACAAAGAGTTAAACAATTTTTTTACACTAAAATATTACAAAACTTATTGTCAATTAAGTAATGTATTAACCATTGGAGTAATGAGAGTGTGTCATAACCCGTCAAATCCTATTAATTTATAATACATTCAAAATATATTACATTAAATTTTGATAACTGTTTGCGTGTTTTAAGGGATTTTCAATTGAATCCCATAATGAGATTGAAATGTATTGAAGCGATTAAATGATCAGAGAATCAGAAGAATTAGCAATTATTTCATGCCTTCAATTCATTAACGGATTTGAATAAAAATTGAATAAAAAAATTGCAGATTATTAGTCCCTTTGATATATTTAATTCAATAAAGAACCCAAAAATTATAATAAATTGATTTAAAACTAGTTTTTTGTTATTCAAAACTCTAATTAAGTACAAATTCATCAATCAGTAGCGGACAGGACTTACGAGATGTCGAAACGGAGCACCGACTGACTCATGCAAAATCAAAGGCTGGCGAACGTATTGGATTGTACTCGATTGGCTTCTGTGCGGATGGACTGGACATTTGTCGGGATCGGGATCATGAATGGGACAGTCAGGTGAATACGAACGTTCGTATGAACGCCCGTAAGGAGAATATGAATCGCTTCTTCCACTGGTATTCATTTCGCCGCTGCTGTTTAGGTCATAATGAACTTTACGTCCGGCGCTGTTTGGAGGACTGGCATACGTTCGCTTCTCTGGACTCAAATATGAACGATCGGTATCAACAAAATAACTGTTGCTATGCTGTCGAACGTCATCTGATTCTGACTTTTTATAATATTTATTATCAGAAGATTTATAGGATTTGTCGTAAGATTTTTCATAATTATCGTAATATTTGTCTGATTTGTCGTAATATTTGTCTGATTTGTCGTAATATTCGTCTGATTTGTTGTAATATTTGTCATACGATTTGTCGTATTTATCGAAATATTTATCTGATTTATCATAACTCGTATCAAATTTATTAATCTTATCGTAATTCGAAGAATAAGACGATTCATATTTGCGCGAAGTATTCAATGAGTCGGAGCTTAGATCTGCAGAATATTTAGAAGTGGGCGCTCCAAATATGTATTTTGATGTACTCGAAGTCGAAAAATTTGAATCTTTCAACGGATCGGCATCTTTGCTACTGTTATAATAATAAGTAGAACTCTCTTCAGAGACAAAATTCTTATAATTAGGCGAAGAATACGAGGAATACATTGTAATCAAAAGACTGTTAAACTCAGACACAAAACTGAAAAATATTAAGTAATGTTTTGCACTTTAAATCCAAAACTCAAATAAAAAATTTTACGGATTTGACTGAAATAAAAAAATATTTGACAGAAGTTTAAAGTCAAAGTCGGAAATAATGCGAATGTTATGGTTTAAAGAATTCCCATACAATAAACAGTAGTTTTTGGCTTTTATTAATCAAAAGTGACCTAAAATTGGAATTTAAATTAAATATAATAAATGAGACCTTCAATGATATGGTGTGTGTATCGGACCGAATGGTATATCAAAACCTGATCTACTGTTCAGTTTATGAATCAATTCTTTTAAACCAAACGATTCGCAACGATTCGTGACTTATTGAATGAGTTGACACCACTTTAATAACACTCGTCTTTTGAAGAATATTTTAGATAAAGTGATCCAAAATAACAAAAGATATTCTAATTTTTTTCTTATTAACTATTCTTAAGAATATTTGTAGAACAGAACCAATTCTTAATAAAAGATGTGAACACAAAGAGATAAAGATTTATTTATACAGAGTATTAAGAGTTTGTTTTTTGTCCGCTCCTTATATATTGAATTAAAGGATGATATTTAGTGTGGGCGTCAGGTTTTGCCAAAAAATTATGTATTTTTTCTTCTGTTTGAATACATAATTAAAGACTCATTGAAGAGAGAAAATAGAGAGTCAGTCATACGATTCTTTGCGAGCAATGGTTTTCGCACAGGAATAAGAATTTAATATAAAGTCAATAGGTTTGCATTACAGGTGCTTCCTTTTAATTAATATCCCTTTTCTATTTACGACTACAATAATCCTAAGTAGGAGAGAGTTTAAGGTCGAACTTGAATTCGAGCGTAACATTGAATTTGAATCAACAAATGTTCGCTAAATTTAACTGTTTTTTAAAGCAAACCTCATTTCAATTGCAGTACTTATAGATACTTAAGACTTAATTGATTTAAATAAATGTCTATTTATAGTAAGAAAAAGTATTTATATATCAAAATAACTAAATATTATTGAGTTTTTAGCTATAAATTATAGTCGAGTAAACAATTTAATATTTATTACATTTGAAATATATATAATGTTTCCGTAAAAATAGTCAACTGTTCTGAAAATTAACTAATTATATGAAACATATAAAAAGTTTGAAACAGTTTTTAAAAATAATTTTCAGAATAAAATTGTGAGAAAATTCATTTATAAATGTTTTCAAATGTC
>JAQGBR010000936.1:0-10363 GCA_034698525.1 Achipteria nitens | reverse complement strand
TGTAAGGAATTATGACTTAGGGGCCATAGGTCCTCTCCTCTTAATTAGAATAATTAAGGGAATTACCGATATTTGGACGAATCCAGTGTTTTATCGGCCTTGACAATCACTATTCACCAACTTTTAGGGTTAAATATGTTTATTAAATTAACTAAAAACACTCGGGTTTAAATAGAATTAATTATATAAACATTTGTTTAAAGAAAAAGTATTTTATTATAAAAATAACTTTTAATTATTACATTTTTATGTTTATTGTTTGGAGAATAAGAATAGAATGAATACAATTGTATTGAAAAATAACATAAACTAATTATATGAATAACAGTTGAATTTGAATAAATAGACCCAAATTAGTAAAGAGGTTAATACTGAATAGTAATGAATATTAATAAAAGAAATTAAGGGTCAAATAGAATAGACATGAGTGTCCTGGATAACAGGATCCTTACATTGCCCCCAACTCGGAATTGATTTTGTCCTCAAAATCTTTAGACATCTGAGAAATAGTTATATTAGAAGTATTGGCCCAAATAGCGTCGATCGGATCGGCGGGAGGGTCGACACTTGAAGGCACCACTGGATTAAGGACTGGATTAGAAGACAAAACTTGTTTTATCAACTGGACATCAGTTGTTAAAGAAGAACAATCGGTGAGAATTTTATTCAAAAGATCAGTGGTGTTAGTGTCGACAACAGGAGAGGGTCCAAGATTATTGAGATGATTATTAAGATCAGTTATTTGAGAATTCAATTCCTTATTAGCATTAGAAATCGCCAAAAATTTAGACTGAAGATCGTTAAAACGATTTTTCGACACAAAATTTTGAAGAATTGAGTCATTGATCTGATTAACAGCAAAGGTTTCGACTTCATGACACATAAAGTTCGGGAGAGAAGACTTGATTAACGAAAGTTCAACAGTAGTTGAGGCCAAAGTCTGAATTAAGGTGTTAATAGTGTCAGAACACTCGGCGATAAATTGAGAGTTTCTTGAGCAGTCGGATTCGAGATCTTTAACAGTGAGACTTCGTTGTGTGACTTTCTTTTTGATAGAAAGGATGTGTTTAAACGTCAGTTCGATGTTGGCCTTTAATTGTTCGCCAAATTTGATGAGATTTGGGGCTGAATAAGTGTTAGACTTTTCAATCAAAGAATCGGAAGCGGTTAAAAGAGTATTATAAAGGGTTGTCTCAGTTGCAGAAAGAGTATGGTCTGGTGAAGAAGTTTGAGGATTTAGTGAAATGTCAGCCGAAGGCTGATCAGAGGGTAAAAATCGGTTGAATTCTAAACGAAACTTCTTATTGAGAGCTAGTTCTTCGGAATGTTTCCTTTTCTTGTTTTCAGAAGAATTTAAATCTATTTTAAGGATTTTGTCGGTAAATTCGGGGGGAAAATGAAGACTGAGAACAATTGGCGGAGACTTTTGTAAAGGTTTGGATTTAGACTGAAGAGTGTCTGATTTTGAAGTGTTGATTGGGTTATTAATAAGACTCTCTTCATTTGATTGAACCGGGTTAAGGTCTTCAGCGTTGAGATCATTTAAAGATTCTGTATTTGTTTGCACTGAATGAGAAGTGGTTTTAGAAATATTAACAATACTGGACGTAATTTGTGTTGAGGGTCCAGGTTCTTGAAGAACATTTGAGTGATCAATAAGGGGCGGACAGGAATGATGTCGTAGATTTAAATCAAAAATAAGTTCGTGACAGTCCGCACAGCGGTACAAATGACTGAGTGGTGACAAAAATCGTTTAGAAACACGACTTGCATTGAACATAAAATTCAATTTGTTGTCTGATTTATGACAATGAATTTTTCCACTCGGAGGACAGCACTCAATATAATCCAAATAAAATAAATGGCCAATAGATTGAGATTTCATTTCTTCGTATATGCACTTAATATGATAGTCTTTTTGAGGATTTGCGGCATTTTTACGGCCATTATTAACCCCTGACTCAGTACCACACAGAATGCCATCCGGATAGGGGCCAATTCGACCACAAAAAAGACAATCTTTGCCTTCAATTTTTGATTTTGAGAACTGGAAATACTTCATATGTTTTGGTTTGACGAATGGAGGCTTAAAACCTTTCGGAAAGTCTGGCAAAAGTTTTATGGTTTCGTCTCTCAATTTCTTTCTTTCAATTTTGAATTTTTCATATTCTTCGGCGAAAAGTAGTTCGGGGATTGGAGTACCAGGATGTTCCTCCCAAAGGGTCATTAGAGTAATGTGAATATAACGCGGGTTAAGAAGAAAGCGTTGACGATTTTTGTCTCGTTTGGGTACGAACCAGAAGTTGCGAACAACTTCAAGAACACTAATATGAATGTCTGGATCGTCTTCTCGATAGGTTTGAGCCAAACCATTGGGTTTGTAGAACTCTTTCGGGGGTTGAATATGAAAGAATTCATTCGCTTTTGGAACCGAAAAACCAAATCGAGGTTCAGTCAGTCTTTTAACGGGAAATGCTTTAATTAACTCGTTATAAAAATTTGGACACTCAGTCCTGAAGTTTTGAATATTTCTTTGAGTGTCTTCCGGAGATAAAGGTCTAAACGAATAATTATTTTGAATTGTTTTGAAATGAGACCTCCAGTTCGGGGGGTCTTTGTCCTGAACCGGTGATGGACAATCCAAATCAGTAATAGAAGGCGATTTAGTCGACGGAATAGAAGCCGACGGCGGCGGTGGCGGTGGGCCATTCGGTGAGTCAATTACTGTGTCGTCTGAAGAAACCATATCCACCTCTGGAGGAGGAGGAAGAGGGGGAGGAGGTCTAATAGACTTTCTAGCCGTTCGTCCCATTATTGCATCATTAATAATAATATTTGTCTTTAAACCCAAAAATTATATTCAAAGAGAAACACAGGTTTAAAAATCAAGAAATAATAGAACAGATAATTGAATACAAAAGGTATAAACTAAAGACAATTTAGAACAAACACTAATTTAAGGTTTAAGAGAATAACGAAAACAAAGAAAACAAAAATTAATTGAATAATAGTTCAAATTTAGAGAAAGAATTTCTCATTCGATGATATCAGACGGAATGAGTGTCACAGACGGAGCTCACTCTAGTGGGGGTTATAGTAACTCTAGTTTCAATTTTAATATTGAAATTAGTTCTGTGAAAAGTTTTAGATTTAAGTTTAATTATTTGAAGAGAATTAGGATTAATTGAGATTTTATCCGATCTTTTGGTCTGATTATTAAATTTTGAAATATTTTTAATTGTAATTTTATCATTATTAATGATAGAAACTTTGGTTTTCTGCAAATAAGGCATCTGTTTTAAGGAAATATTCAAGATTAAACATAAAGTTTAAACAAGAAAAATTACATACTGTTTGAAGTGATTTGAATCAAATTAAGTAAATTTATTAATTAATGAATAGATTCACAAAATATATTTAGAAGTAAAGATGTGAGCACTCAAAGACGTTTAATAAACGAATGAATAAAGTCAGAAGAAAGAAGGATAGGAAAAGTTTAAAGAATAGGTCATAAATTAATTTTCAGTAGATCTTGACTTAACAAAGAAGTCTGAAGAAAAATATTTAAAGAAAAAGAAATTATTCAGACTCTTTCTTTCTAAAGGGCTAAGGGTTAGAATTAACCAATTCTGAGGAGTGACGAAATCTGACCTCTCGACCTTTAGTTTAAAGTCATTTCTATTAAAGTATTTCTTAACATTAGAGAGATTTTGTTTGGACTTCATCTCAGGGTTTTTAAGAGACTGACAACTAATAGTAAAATCGGTGATCTTTGTTGTTCTAAAGGGGCCCAACCATTTGATGAGCAGTTTAGAACCCTGTCTAATTTTATTAGCCGAAGCCAATATTAAAATTAGATCATTAGGTTTAATGTCATTAGTTTTTCTCTTGAGGTCGAGTCTCTGTTTGTTTGTCTTCTGGACAATTTTCATATTATCCCGAGCAATATCTCTCATCTCTTCGATAGTTAGACTAGAAGGGTTAGTGTTTCTGTTATCGATTTTATTAATTATTGTCATTTCCGGTGTTTTTCCCGTCAATAATTGAAGTGGAGTAAACTGAGTACTGTCATTAAAACTCGTATTATAGGACAGAACACATTGATCAACATATTTGTCCCAATTATTCGGGTCGTTATTTTGGTCGACAACTATTGATATCAGATTCATTAGGGTTTTATTGAATCGTTCCACAGGATTAGACTGGGGATGGTAAGGGGTCGTCTTTATGTGATGAATATTCCACTTGTCGTAAAATCTCTCAGAAGTATTCGAGCAAAAATTAGTCCCTTGATCCGTGAGAATAATTCTTGGGGGACCGAATTTACTGATCAAATCCCGTCTAATAATTTCGATAAGTGTTTCAGATTCGGTCGAAGCTAACGGTATTGCAATTGAATATTTCGAAAATGTGTCAATCATTGAAATAATATATCTGTTATCGCTTTCAGTGATGGGAAGCGGACCAATCAAATCAATAGAAATAAATGACATCACTTTCGATGGTATAGGAATATTACCAGTGAAACCCTTCTGTTTTTCTGTTGAAGTCTTACGTACTTGACATAAGTGACAGGTTTTCACATATTCATTAATGTCCTCAAGAATTCCTTTCCAATAAAAATTATGAATAATACGGAAAATAGTTTTACGAATTCCCAAATGATTTGAGTCAATTGAGTCATGTCCTAAATATAATATATGTCTAATCAATTTTATAGGAACAAAAATTGATAGAATATTTTCTGTTCGGAATGTTAGCTTTCGGTAAAGTAGTCCATTCTTCAGACAATAATGTTTGAGTAATCGATTAGTAGTGTTTTGATCTAATTGAGGATTCATAAGATCGTTAAGAATGATTTTAATAATCGGGTCCTCTTTTTGGTGTCTTATAAATTCACTTCTATTAATGTTTTCTAGAGTTAGAGGTTCTACAGTTTCTGATGATTGAAGACACCGAACTAAAAGTTCTTTCTCGTATTGAGGAAGTCTTGATAAAAAATCTGTGTCAGATAATTTTGAGCCCTTATTATAGATTATCTCAAAATCATATCCCATTAATTTATAAGACATTCTTTGCAGTCTTCCCGCTGGCGTTGATTTTGTCATTAAGAAGCGGAGACCGTTATGATCGGTAATAATAGAAAACCTTTTGCCCCAGAGATAAGCTCTGAATTTCTGAACACCAAATACGATAGCGAGACACTCTCTCTCTGTGGTACTATATCTGCGCTCAGCTGCGCTCAGTGTGCGCGAAGCACAGGCCAAAAGCCTACGATTATTATCTTTGTCTAACATTACTAAATGAGCCCCCAATCTAACATCACAAGCATCAGTTCTCAATTCAATTTTAGAATTGGGATCATAATGACATAGAATCGGTGGACTTAAAATTCTTTGTTTGAGTTCCTCAAAGGCTTTCTGTTGTTTAGAAGTCCAATCAAAGGGTTGATCTTTACGCAATAAATGGTTAAGGGGTTCGGCGACTTTCGCAAAGTTGAGAATAAACTTGCGGTAAAAACTAACAAAACCAAGAAAACCTCTTAAAGTTTTAAGGTTTTTTGGAACGGGAAAGGTTTTGATTGACTGGACCCGGTCCATATTTGGGGTGATACCCTCTGCTGAGACAGTGTGACCTAAATAGTCAACACTCTTCTTAATTAAAGAACACTTTTTAGCCTTTAGTTTGAGACCAAATTGTTTCATCCTTTCAAAAAGAATAGCTAAACGCCTGATATGTTCGGCCACCCCTTTAGCCATAACAATGAGGTCGTCCATATAAATAAAACTTATCCGTCGATTTTCCTTTTGGAAAATGATCTGCATCGCGTGAGTACACGACGCTGGTGCTGTCTTAAGTCCAAACGGCATCACATTAAAGCAAAATGTCCCTAAATGTGATATAAATGTTGATTTCTCTTGAGAGTCTTTAGACAGCGCCACCTGCCAGTAACAGTTATCGCAGTCAAGGCTGGAAAAACGGTCGCAGTCCGCCATTAAAGAGAAGGGTTCCTCGAGACTAGGCATCGGAAAGAGGTCGTCTTTGGTTATTGCGTTCAAACGGCGATAATCGATACAGAATCGAATTGTTCCGTCTCGTTTTGGAACGAGAGTTATAGGGCTTGACCATCCCAAGATGATCGGTCTGATGACTCCTTTACTCAGCATATCATTTATGCATTCCTCGACTTTTTTCCTTTCAACGACAGGAAGGAAACGAACATTTGATTTAATAGGTTTTTCACCGTCTTTGATATGGATCTCATGTTGCCAAACAGTAATATGTCCTAAAGAATCGCCAGGCAGTGCAAACTGATCCCGGTATTTCATTAAAAGTCTGTACAAAACACACAATTCTTTGTTTGACAGATCGGGAGACACATCAAAATGAGATAAAAACTTATTATCAATTTTGTGTTTGAAATACTTGTCGTCGTCTTTTAATTGTAGTTCTTCTGGTGTTAAAAGAACTGTGAACTGATCGGGAGTTTTGTTTAACTCATCCCATATTTGTTGGTAATAATCGGACTGTTTTGAGTCTTGTTCTTCAGGAGGGGTCTCAATGGTTTTAATGGCATCTGAAGAATAATTACAATCAATCGGTTTGAACTCAATAGGAGTTAAGGAACAGATGCGTTCTCTGGCTTTGATTGTTTGAGTCACTGGACTATAGTTATAAATTATTACTTCTTTGGTTTCGCTATTTGGAGTTATGATCCCTTCCATGATGTGAAGACCTTTCTTTTTAATTGTTGGGTGAGTGTCCAAAAAGAAATCATTCTTTGAGTGATATTTTGAAGTCACAGTAATAGGTCTGATCTCATATGGTTTGAGATGATGGTCCCGAGTATTATTTAAACCTTTCGGAGTTATTCTATCTCTAAAAGATAATAAACGAATAAAGAGATTTTCATCGGTTTGGCACTCGATTGAATTTTTAAGTTTACTCGAAGTCTTTTTCTTTGAAATTGTTTTAACAATTTTTTTATTTTCAGACAAATTAGTGGTTTTACTGTTTTTGTCTTCTGGTTTATTCTCTATTTTATTTTGAGGTTTCTGTACGGGTTTTCTACTGTTGGGAGACTGACTTTCAGTCAATAATTCCTGTTTTTCCGGATGAGAGTAAACTTTCCCTTTCTTCATATCAATGATTAGACCCGCTTTACCGATTAAATCCATTCCTAAGATTATCGAGGGAACGACATTCGACATTACCGCACAATCAATTTTATATTTGCGACCCTTATGTTTGAATAAAATGCCTCGAGTCACATACTTTGGAGTAGCGACACTCCCATTGACTGCATAAAGCGGTTTGGAATTCCAAGGTTCCAGTTTGAGGTGTCGTTGTTTTGCGTATTTGTAGTCTATGACTGTAATACAGGAACCGGTGTCAATCATAGGGAATTCCAGTTTTCCGTTGACGTAGAGTTTCATTTTTGGAGACTTATATTGATTAAGTCTAGGCTGAAGGTCATTCAACGCTTTGTTATTAGTTCTGGAATTTTGTGACGAGTTCTGACGTAACCCAAGGCCTTTTATATGACTTTTGCTCTCATGTGAATCACTTTCAATTGACTCAGAAGTCTGAGACAAAGGAGTGGTACCGTCGTCTAAAAGTTGTTCTTCACTACTATAGTCAGGTTCTTCTTCTGACTTTTCATCGTTTTGAACGGTTTGGACTTTATTAGTTGAAGACTGAGTCGGTTTCTGATTCTTTACTTTCCATGACTCAAAGGCCTTATTAAGTTTAGTTTGATTTCTGGGATGAGGACAGTTCTTATAATCATGACCTTTTTCGTCACAATTAGCACAAATAAAATAAAATCCTTGAGGAATTTTAAATTCGTTCTTCTGTTGTCCCGGTTTTGTTGAGCCCTTAGTCTGTGAACCAAATTTAGGGTTAGCGGAAGTAGTCGTATTTCTTCGAATTGGGAACTGCCCTTTGGGTCTTGTTCCGGTTTCAGTGCGAACGAGTTGGTCAATCGCTCTCAACGTCTTTTCCAAATTAACTAAATTGTCAATTGGGGATATCTGAAAGGCAATTGGGTCCCCAATAAAGCCTTGTTTTATATGATAAATCTGTGTTTCTTCTGTCATACGAGGATCCGCGTCTTGAATGATCTCAAGAATTCGGTTAACATATTCCATATATGTTTCAGTATTAGACTTTTTAATATCAGATAAAAGTCGCAACTGCAGAGCCTCATAATTGGCAGGTTTAAACCGAGCCAAAAACTCCGCTTCAAAGTCTGGCCAATTAGGCAAATATTCTTCACCTGGTTTTAGTGTTGTTGACAGTATACCAGCGAACTTTGTTATATACCACTTATCCGCGGATTCCTTTAACGCAAATCTGGCCTGACGAACACGCGTCGAGTCGTTCCATCCATTTCCAGTAGCTATAGTTTTAAATTTTCGCAGCCATTTGACCGCGTCATCGTTGTCTCCCTTAAAGTCAGGTGGAGGGGCTTTTTGGATGTTTTTATTATTTTGATTTGATGAATTTAAGGATGTGATCGCGTCAGTAAAGGACTGAAGAGTTTGATTTAATAGAGGGTCAAAAACATACGGTCCAGAAGTCGTAGCTCCTGCAGGCGCCGCCATCGAAAGACTTTTATTAAAGTGAGAATAACTTAAAGAGTGATGTTTAGAGCGAATAGTTTGTTCTCCTTTTGTGGACTTAGTTTTCGAGAGCTTTTTATTTTTCTTTAAAGACTCAAAAATATATGGTTCCGTTTCTTCGGTCTCACTCTTTATATGTCCATAATTTAGTGACTCATATTTCGGAGGACTACTTATTGACCCACTAACCGAAGGTTTCTTCGTGTTCTGGTAAACTGATTGAACAGTTGTTTTTATGTCTTCCATAGTTGTCATAATTGTTTCAATTTTTGAAGAGTTTGTATCCAAAGTCTTTTTTATAGAAGTCTGTTCCAGAATTAATTTACTAATTCTTTTGTCATTTAGTATGCGGTCTACTTTTTGTTCCATTAAAGCAGTCTTTTTGCCGATCTCTTTAGAAATGTCGCTTACAAACTGTCCCAAATCATTAAATCGAGATTCAAAATGGGAGAGTTTTAACGTTGAGGAAGATTTGGCTTTCTTTTCGTTTTTCTTCACCACTTTTGGTTTAACCGAAGGCTCATTAAAAACTTTAATCAATTCGTCAAATTTGACACCCGATTGAGGGCTCGAGTTTTCGTCCATTAATTCTATTAATTTAGAATCAGTTTCAGCCGAAGCGGTATTTATGGCCATCGCCCCTAAATTATTAATTTCTTCTCGTAATTGGATCAGAAAGACGACTCTCTGCTCTAAAGTTAAGACCCAATCCTTATTCTTGTCTTCGATTAAAGACAATTGTTTCTCAATTTGAGTCACTTCCTCCGAGTCATTCTCGTCAGAAACTGAAGAACAAATCAAGTCTTGTCTCTTCTGACACCAGAGATTAACATCTTTTATGACATCTCTAATGTCTCCCACATTTTCGAATTGAAGAGCTTTCGGGATAATTTCGTCGGAAATCTTATTTGACCTTGACTTCTCAAACTCTTTAAAAGATTTACAGAATTTCGAAATGTAATGTTGTTGGGGTTTACCCTTTTCAAGGTCTTTGTCCAACTTTCCAGACGAATGATTTGAGCCTCCCTTTTTATTCGGGGTTCTAAACATCTTAACTAAAGAATCGATCGCAATAATCGGAAACACTTTAAATAAATTAGACAAAACTTTACGTTTAAACGAACTAAAGATTAAATGAGTCCAAAATATTATAATAAAATCAAAAATCAATTTCGAAACACTAATCACTATTGAATCAAAAAGTATTGGCAAAATATTAAAGGTCATTAATCAAAACATTATTTAATTTAAAGTTCAAATAAGGAAAGTCCAGATAGATTGCAATAATTTCTGTCCTTAGAGTAAGCACTTATTGAAAGTCCAGTTATAACACGCACAGTAGTCACGAGTTCCCAGGGTTTGCAAATAAATAGAGGTCCGGTTTTCCAAGCTTAAGGTCCTTCCGTTATATTACCAGTCAGAGTTGAGGTTTTTGACCGAAACTAATCGATCCACAATTAATAAATTAATTGTAGTTTTGGTAAACTATGTTCACCACCAATAGTAGAACCGAAGTCCGTCAACCTATTGATAAGTTTAGTTCGCTCTGAACTGTGAAGACAGCTAATTGTCAAATTTGGCGGAAAGATCCTCCAGTTAAACACGATTTCTGTAGTTTTTAGGCCACTTCTTCAAATGTTTAACCACTCTCTGCTACCAAATTGTAAGGAATTATGACTTAGGGGCCATAGGTCCTCTCCTCTTAATTAGAATAATTAAGGGAATTACCGATATTTGGA